>JAZHYW010049973.1:0-47835 GCA_037355805.1 Ixodes ricinus
TTCTTTTGTACATAATCATAACCATCAAGCAGAACCTTTGCCTTCCCTATATTAGTGCTATACGGCTAGAAAAGTTCGGCTTTATATAGCAAATGAACTCCGATATTGCTGTTCGACCATGCAACTCCCAGACAATAGGAAATCGGCAAAATGCGCTTAGAACTAAAGAACCCGTGGTCTATCTCTAAACAAAAGACCACTTCCTATATCCGTCACGAGAAACAACATAACAAAAGGTACCCTCTCTACTCCTGAATCCAGTGTGGACGGGGACAACCCAAGCAGTATTAAAAAGTGACCTTCGATCGGCCGACGGCTGACCAGAATTTGGACAGCTTGGCCTCTGGCAAGTTCTTGGCCGCCGGAGACATAAGCAAGGCCGGCAAGAGTCCGGCCACAAACTGGCTGTTTTTAGCCTGGCAGCCGGAGACATAAACACTGCCGCCGTGAGTGCCTGGCCAGCAGTGCTGATTTTTAGCTTGGCCGCCGGGGACATAAACACGGCCGGCAACCGTCTGGCCGAGGTGTTGATTTCAGTTTAGCCGCAGGCAGGGACACCGATAATCTAAACTTTTATCGCGTTGACGAAACTTTGGCATAACGACGGGCACCGAGAGAAGCATTATCAGCGAGTGATTGGCAGCGTTACAGTATACGTGCATCGCGCGAACACTGCTAGCGCATAGCATGTGATCACCGTTTTCATTCTAATTTTTCTTTAGATTTGAAATGCTATTGTCTTAACTACCATTATTGATGCGATATATTCATTTAGGAAACATTACCAGATAGTGGTAAAATATGGGGCCCGTCGTTCTCCTCTCAAAATAAAATACAAAACAGCGCCGATGTCACCTTCGCGCTAACAATATCGCTCAGTCGCTGCACGACACTCTTAGCGCGAATACGACATCATCGATTTTTCTGCTAGTGCTCCACATATGCACTTCCCACCTGGCTAGTAGGTTTGATTATAGAATTTGATTCGAAGGGAAAAGAGCACTAAAGTCTTTGACAGAGTAACAACGACATGGAGTGTCATTTCGAACGCCCTGACTACCAGCACGCGCTCCGATGATCTTCCGCCGAGCTTTGGCTGCGTGCGCGCGGTCGAGGTGCTCAACACGACATAGTGTTGTCGAAGGTAGGACGCTCACGCTGGGTGCGGAACAACTGAAGCCCCTCCTTGCCGTTCTCACATTACTTTTCGCCGTTCTCAGTTTCGCGCCATGAATATAACACTGGCATCAATTTACGATCAATAGCATTCGCACTCCGCGAATTAACTATGACATGATGAGATCGGCGTGGCAATTACCCGAATCCATTTAATCCACGCTACAACGTACCAAATAGCGGAATACGCAAAGAATGCTGCCTCTATAGGCCGCACCACATTAATAGGTGTTGTCACGAAGTTTAAAATTAAAAAAAAAACGCGTCTCGAAAATCAAAAGATACGGAGACAGTTCATTAGCGCAGAGAGCGAGCGGAATGAATGCAATAATAATGACCACAAATTGATCCCTCCGTGATATTTACAGCATTCATAAGTCTCAAGTCGCCACATCTGAAACTGGAAAAACCTGCAAGATATGTTTTATCTTTGTTTTTCAACAACACGCCTCGTCGCACCGTTTCATCTACTTCGCTTTTGCTCTGCTTCAATTTAGAATGAACCGCAGCACGTGCTACGGGCTCCCTTGGCCTATCACGTGCCAGAAAGTTTGCGATGCTGCGCGGGAGGTGCGCCGAGCAGAACGGCTCCGCAGGCGTTTGCAAGGCAAAGTATTCTCAACGACAAAGCAGCCTCTTGCAACATCAGCAAGCTAACGGTGCTCGAAATTCCCACGCTCACATTTCAGCGGAGCGAGCGCGGTCGGCCAGACCGAGGCGCAGTTGGCTCTCGTATGCGATTTTTAGCTCTGCGAGAAAAATAAAAACATTATACTGCCAAGTTTTTCACTGACGGTGCCAAGTACTCAATGTATGTTGGCTTCGATGTTTATTCAAATTCGTTTACCCACGTGACTCGTCTTAACAATGTCGCCGGCATTTTTTCTGCCGAACTATAAGGTGCTCGACAGCACTAGACCATATAACCAGGAGCAAAGTAATAAAAGCCATTCTTTTTGTAGACTTTCAAAGTGTCCTTATTGTACGTTCTGTTGCACTAACCAAGAATAAGGTGACTGAGCTCGTACGGGCCAAGGCTCAACGAGGACACGCGGGTGGGAATGACATTAAGTTTTGCTGGATCCTGAGCCACGTGGGCATTAGCAGGCAACGAGGCTGCAGATAGACTAGCCGCCTCTTCACAAAACCTTTTACCATCGAATGTCTGCGATACCTTACCAAGACCCTAAAATGTCCATAAGACTTGTCGCTTTCACGACTATGGCCATCTGAATGGAAGTTAGCCGATAATAACAAGCTTCATGCCATCAAACCAGAAATTGGTGCCTGGCAAACCGTTTCCACGAAGTCCTCCTGTGCCGCTTGAGAACTGGCCACTCGTTCCTTACTCATCAGTACCTGCTTATAGGTGAGAAACCACCGTTGTGTGAGCACTGTGGAGAAACTTTATCTGTTCTGCATGTTCTCTTTCTTTGCCGTGGCCTTCTACAAACAATCCAATTCCTATTTCCCCGAGTTTTGCAAATAGAACATCCCGTTTCACCCTGTCTTGGTTCTATAGGGGAGCAGCCTCTCATATCATTTGAGCGTCGTTTAGCCTTCCTCAAAACTACAGGTATCCTACACAAACTATAGCCAAGTTCTTACCTAGTCTATGTACTTTTACTAATACTTTTTAGCTTACCTAGTTTGGTGCAGTATGGCCGTCGGAGCTTTTGCGCCATAAAACCCGCAAACAACAACAAAAACAAACTTCGTCAAAAGCTAAAAAAGGCGCTGTTTAGTCGTCAAATGCACGCCACAATGCCGGCGTAAAATGCGAAGTTACTTTTAATTATTTTTAGATGTTCGTGTTTATTTCAATATGAATTTTAAAACTGTATTATATTGACTGGAATTGTTAATTACGCCCGTGAGTAAAGTACAAAATTTCTACATCATGAGGGCGAGTTTTGAGACCAGCGAAATCGCAGTACTTTTACACCTCACCCGTAAAAAGCGACATGGACCCTGCGCGTGGTGCCATCGCTCGGCGTCATGAACCACTGCAGTGACATGCTGCAAGCATTCGGCGCGCTCATCCGGGGCTTTTTCCCGTGTGGCCCACCCCAGCGAGGAGGAAAGCAGCACCGGCAGCCCTCTGCCACTTCTGGCTCGCCTTCTTTCAGTAAAACGTCCTATAGTTAGATCTCAGACTCAGAAGCACTTAAAAATGACAGTTTGAGACGTGCCCTCACGACAAAACAGGCATCATTTCGATCAGACACCTTCTGTCAGGCATGACAAGCAGTCGTCGGCTTTTAGTAGATGCGTGGTTCACTAAAATCGATTATGTTTTGCTTCTTTTTTTTTAAGCAGAATTGGGGAGGGTAGTTGTGATTAGATATAGAGTTCGATGTTTCCACTCCAGCGAGGTCTATGAACTGAAGCGAAGAGAGGAACACGAGTGATATACCATCTGCATTCGTCACGAACTGCACCCTCCCCACTTACCATCCGTTGAAAAAAAATGTATTTATGTTTGTTTCTGTTTTCCGGGGTGCTTCTTTTTACCGTTTTAGCTGAAGTATCTCAGAAATACCCCGTTACTTAAATTATATATGTATCTCAGTGTCTATATTATGACCTTAAAATAAATGCATATCTGTATTTGCATTCCGGAATAATTTTTGGAGTATTTCTGCCCAGCCCTCTTTCGGAAAACAAATTCTAAGAATATTTCCGGCCATGACAGCATTGCCTCACAAAGCGCATAGCTCTACAGGAGGACCACTTTGAAGGTGACAACGGCCGCTAGTGCACAGGGAAGCAAACTTTGCTTTAACAAGGCTATTCCGAGAAATAAATTGTTACACCTCATACACCTAACCAACGGGAGGAGCGAATGAACGTACACACCTAACAGGAATGGTGTGACACTGCCCTTATATCGCCAACAACTTTCTTCTGGCGCGTTTTTACACCTCGTGAGGGAGGGCGTACAATTACACCCTCCCTTTCACCCCAAACGCAGTCATTGCAGTTGCAAGTTCACCTCACTGGCGTCGCCGACCGGTCGAGCGCAAGTTCAACCTTCATGCTCCTTCGGACCCGTTGTGGACGTCGGACCTTGAGTGGGGCCGCGCGCCTCGCGGGAACCGCCAGAGCAACAACGGCTCCAATTCCATCCAGGTGTGACCCATTCTACCGCCCGGAACCAACGTGGTGTTGCCCGAATACGTCCGACAGACGTCTGGCAGACGTCTCCAGAAGCGTTGGCGTGCCGACTCCGCTAGCCGAGGAGGCAACGCCCCCGGCATTTTTCCGGGTGTCGCCTGTCAGGACTTCCAAGAGAACGCCGGCCGGGCGTCACCGGCGTTCTTTAAACGTCCCGCCCGTCCTTAATCTCCTCCCGTCCGAAAAACCGAAAACAAGAAAGACGAACGTCTTTTGCGGACGACTCGACAAGCAAGAACGGCCCAAAGCCGCCGCGGGCGCTCCCGCGAGGCGTGCGTACCCTCCTCGGCGCTTCCTCCAATCTCGCGAACCGACGTCGGCCGCCGCCAAGAACACAACGGAATGCAACGGTCATTAACGGTGTCCCGCGACGAGGGGCACGTGGTCCAAGAGGAAGTCGGAGGGGGCACTACTTCTTGCTCGGGCAAGGCCGCCGCCACCGCCGGCGGCGGAGGAATACAAGAGGAGCTGCTTCGCGCCCTCTGGGAGCGGGCTGGCGTCAGCGGCGGGTGACGTTTCGCAACCGGAGAGCGCCGGACGACCATGCCTTCGCGGGCGACTCGTCCCGTCCGTCGAGCGACGCCCAGACTGCACAGGTGAGTTCGATCCCTTCTCTCGCTGCGGAGGCCCCTCTCGAGCGCCCGGCGTGCCGCCCCCGCAAAGGGGCCGTCGGGGCTGGGGGCACCCTCTTGGTCAGGGGCCGATCGCGTACGAGCTAAGCCCGGACGCTTCTAGACTTGTTTCCTGAATGCTTTGCGTGATCGGTTCATTTGAGATCTCGTCAAATCCTTAAACGGATTCCCATCGCTAGGTATCCCAGATATTTGGATGTCAATGATGCTCGTTTTTATTTTTACAATAGTTGGAGTCACCGCGCCGAAACGAAGCCACGGATGCGGGTCAGGAGAGTGTCATTGCATCCGTGAAAGTGTACAGAAGAATTCGCAGTCGCGTCTCGATGTTGGGTCGGAAGTCCGCATTGCCTCAGAAAGCTGCGCCGAGGAGAGAGTCGTCGGGGTGGCTACGGGGCTACGGTGTCAGCGGGGAGCGGGTCGCAGATCACGTGCCCTGCCCGAGCGTCCTTGACCCGCGACAGCGCCACTTTGGAAACGTAAAGCCGATCGGCTTCCCTCGCTGTTGGCTGGTGCCGCTTCTGCACCGGCCGAGGCCGCTGACGTCATGCAGTGTAGGCCGCGTTTGCGATTGCCACCCGCGCTAATTGTGGACAAAGCCAAGTCATATCCACGAGAGAGAGAGAGAGAGACAGAGAAAGCGAGAGAAACTTTTGATTTGAAGCAACCCTTAGTTTGAGTCGTCGGGCATTCATGAGGTACGTGTAGTTCGTTGGCGTCTTCCTATGCAAGGGTCGTTGTACGCAGCATACTAATGAAGCCGCTAAGCTACGTGGGTGCAAGGTCCCGGGAAGGCGGCCCCGACGTTCGAATAGACATGGAAATGAATGAAAAATACGCGGTGTACAAAGTTGGATAGGAGCGTCATCCCTAGAGCTAGATTATACACGCATGATTTGTTACACGCTGCAGTGTAATATCCGTGTGGTGAGTGGAAAAAGGCGCCCAAGAAAACCACAATTTTCTTTCTTGCACTAATGTCTTCCATAACTCACGCCTTTCTGTCAACAGAAAGAACGATTTTTCAGGACGAGACTCATGGTGCTGAGGCTCGAGATTGTAGGCATTCTTTCTATGTTTTCCTTTTTTCACTGGCAGGTTAACAAGTGCAGAGCGTGTCTTTCGGGTATTCGGCCCCCACCACGCGTTTGGTGCCTTCCGCCATGCGGCGGCTGCGCGCTGTATGCTTGAAGCTCACGAGTTGCCGAAGTGCACGTTATTGAATACAAAAAACTCAAAGCTACAAAAAAAATGCCTTGCCAGTTTTTTGTTTTAGTTTTTGTATTTCTTGTTAAAGATTATACGGTTGTAACTATACCCACTTTTGACCACTGCCCAAGCTCGGTGGGTCCGGGGAAAAGTTTAGGAAAACGGCGTCTGTTCTCTGAAACCACCACCCCACCGGCGTTGTAGTAGACGTCTTCCACGGTCACCTGGTTGCTGGCTTTTGTTGCAACCCAGTGTTTTAAGTCTCCTCTATGACAAACCAATTTACCGCTGAAGCGAGTGACAATTGGCAGCAATAGTAGTGCACACAAGCGAATTTCTCACAGCCGGTTGTACGGCCTCCCTTTCCGCCCTTTATTGTATACACTATAAAAATGTCACCCGAAGCACCAAAGATGGTGGCCGACTTCCGCGCTAGGTGATGGTCGCTACTCTGAAGCTCATTTAGTGGCTCTAGATTCACGGGCACATTGCTCATACGTCCTAGTCTACAGATGGAGCGTGTTTCTTCCTTGCACGACGGTCCTATTACATTGGACATGCAAAACCTGTCTGCTTCGATAGAACGTGTTTGGGGCATGTCCGCCGACAATTTAGTCATCGTGTCTGCGGCGAACGTCGTGTCTTTTGTTTGAAGTTTGGACAGTGTGACTGCGTCTTGACGCGCACTTGTCTCGGCATACCATCAAAGTGCCAAAAGCAGCGGGGTGAATGCCCTTCGGACCGCCTCATCTCATCTTCGCTCGCTCTTTCCACCCTCCGCTCTTTCCAAATCCGTAGCGTGAAGACGCACCGTTGACTGCACATCCATTGTGCCACAGGCGCACTTTCTAACTACCATACGCGCCGTCCAGTGCAGTCGGAATCGTCGCTCGCCTGGTTAGTTCTATCCCGGGCCTGATGGTTCTGTTGTGGACGGCCGCTGCTTCGGGCGACCGAAAAAAAAAGGGCCGGCCGCACGCACTTCCTCGCGGCGTTCTTACGTTGTTTCCGGAAAAGGGTTAATCTTACGGAACAGGGAAGATGCGGACGGTGCTATAAGGCTCCGCGCGCGACCGGGGGTGGAGGAGAACGTTTCCCCGTAAACGAGGTTTGTATGGTTCCGTTAACCGAAGCGGGAACCGACGCTCCCGGGTTAAAATTATCCGTCATGGTAGACTTTTTTTGTAATTGGGAAGAAATGGGAGAATACGCTTGGCACGAAACTTTGAAAACAAGGAAACAAATACTATATAGAAAACAACTTTAATAAATAAAGAAGAATGTGAATTATTTTATACTTTGTTTTAGCTTAAGAGTAACTAAACTCGAAGTATGAGGAGGCAGTCACGATACTTATAAAATATGCAGAAGGCGGTATTCGTTACTGACAAGTTGACAAAATTAAATGCCGATACGCCTCAATTATATTTGAAACACTGCTTGCTTCGTGCATAGGTATGCTTCGAACATGTTTAAAGACAGTTTTTATGTGACTAATTTGACAGGACCGCCATAAACGGGGTCTTCAGACTGCCTATTGTACTATTATAGCCTCCTCTATACTCACAAAGCCTGGCAGTTCGACGACGGAGTTATAGAATGCCCGGTCGCAGATTTGGAGCGCGAGGATCTGGTAGCACAAGAGCATCAAAGAGCCATTTCTCGGGAAACCTGGATGTCAGCGCACAGCTTTTGCAGCGGCGAGGACCCGAAACACACTTGTTCGCTCGGGAGAAGTGTGTTTCGGCGTGCTCGCCGTAGTAGGGCGCCAGTCACGTGGCTCTCCTCTCATCCGTTGTCTGCCGCTCCACCTTTTCCATTTCGGCGGCCGCTTCTCGTGGCGATCTGCCAGGCTTTGCCAGCATGTAGGAGGCTATGGTACGATGCAGTGCGACCAAGGCTTAAAGGCGCGAGGGAGTAGTTTTGGCTGCTGGTTCCGCTTACGGGCTCTCGTGCACCCAAGGCGTGAGAAAACGCGAGGAACTCGCATTTTTACCCTTTGTGCTTGGGGTTAAGTATTCCACCAAGTTTGGCATTTATGTACCATAAAAGGTTATTTCTTCCGACATCATGCATAGAAAAACCTGGGTTCTCAGCAAGTTCTGGAAAACAAAATATATGTTTTGAGGATTCTGACATACTTCGCATGTATACTACATTTTACGTGCTTCTCGGGATGTTAGTCCCCAAGGGAATAATCGCGGATTATGAACTTGCGCCCATCATCCCCGGTCGCGACTCTTGGACGGTGTTGAGACCATTACGTGAAATGACTAACGAAGTAGAGTTACTCGTTGGTTTGGTCAACCTAACGGGTTACCGAGTTCTGCTACCTGCTTGCGGACTTAACAAAATACCCTTTTCAATTTTTTACGAACAGAATAAACGTTAGTTTTGGGTTACTTTCCATCAGGGCTGGGTAGAGATACTCCAAAGGTATTCGGGAATACAAATACTGAGATACATGTGTTTTAAGGCCCAAAATACAGATATTGAGATACATTTGTCTTTTATGCAACAGGATATCCCTGAGATACTTCTGCAAAAACCGGCGAAAAAGTATTCCGGAATACAGGTACAGATACCTTTAGAAATACATATGTTCCCGAACGGCGCTAGGTGAGGAGGGTGGCGAATATGAATGGTAATTTATGGTTGTGCTCCTTTTGTTGTGTCATTTTATGCTGTTCCCCTTACCTCGAACTAGAGAAAACATGTCATTCCCGTTAAACCACAGACTAGTTACAGAACGGTAAAGACTGCGCACCATGCTTGACAAAAGGCGTCTGCCCGATATGAACCCTGTTTTGCCGTGAGGGCGCATCTCAAACTGTCGTATTATAAGCTTCTGAGTCACCCATAGTCTAGGGAGATTGGTATGGTTGTGCGAATATTCGAAATTTCGAATAGCAGTTTCGAATAATACGCTATTCGATATTCGCTTCGAGAAGAACTGCACCATTCTCATTTTTCGAACTGTTGGTTGCGGCGGTTTAGCCTCGTTGAGTGCGCTTCTTACCGAACGCTTGTGCACTAGCGAGAAGCAATACCCGCGGAAGCGAGATCCGCGGGTGTTGCTTCTCCGCATTACAACGGTGCTCGGTAAGAAGCGTACTCAACGGGGAAACCTGCCGCGATAAACGCTTGGAAAACTATGAATATCGCAATTGCGTGCTTGGAAGAAAAGCATACATTCAAAGCAGGATGGTGCACGCGTTCCGGCTGTATTTTAAAATAAATGGAAACTTCGTGAATGTGTATATCTACATTGTAGTACAAGTTGCAAAATTAAACTGACTGTTATGCAAAGGTATATATTAGGCAGAGATGCCCATACAACCTGCGTTCATCATGCGCGATTCTTTCTTTTTGTACTTGAGATTAAAGAAAGAATATTTTATATAGCAAGATTTGTTAATTCCCTCAATTGGGTATAGTTAGCCATCTCTATAGGATTAATGTTATATCAAATCCGTCGTTTACTTGCCGTCCCATGACATCAGACCTTCTGAAGTCACAGTTCATAAATATAGATAGATTAAACTTAGCTTATAAATGAACAAGTGGAACAACCTTCACAAGTTTAGCTGGGTTTTTGTCTAAGCATAATGTAACGGAAAGGCGTGGAAAAACTATTCGATATTCGAATCGAAAATATTCGGCTAAAACCCTTATTCGCTTTGAATTCACTCCGAACTCGAGATTCACCATTCGCACAGGAGTAGAGATTGGACAACAGGACCATACTTTTTCTTCGCTCAACTTCTTTAGAGCGTTCTTTCTGCTAAATTGGGAAGACTGGAGGGCTTTGTGAGAGGAGCTGATTTTGTTATTCTTGCCCGTAACCTTTTTTTTTAAACCACTGTTTTCTTTTAAATGTTGGTGACTGAGATGGATCATGTTATAGGGCGGGTTCATATTATAAATTACGAAGCAACTTGCACCAAACAGATGTTTTTTTTATCTTTTGAATGTATTAAAAATGACAACAAACGTAACGAAATACCAAGTCTGGCAAAGTATCGCGATACAAGCGATACATCTTAAATGTATTTCACTACTGAGATACAAATACATTTTTCGAATGTATCTCGATACAAAGATACATATACTCGAAAGTATCTCTAAGATACTATCGCGATACATTTGTATCGCGATACTGCCCAGCCCTGCTTTCTATACTAGTATTATTACAATGATTCAATGCCAGTCACGACTACACACTCCAAAAACAACTTTTCCAGAATTGTTTCCCAACGTTTATCATCCGTTGTTTAACGATTTGTCGTGTATTTACTTGCCGTTGACTCTAAGAAGCGATTATGTTTCGAAATTGTGGTTGGACATCTTTGCTGGCTTTTTGGCTTAGATATTCCGCGTGACGTAGCCCTGAGCTGTGTGCGGGAAATTGCGGCGGCACCGTAGACATTGTTATGTTTCAAGAAAGGGTGCTGGTTTCAACGGAACAAGAGCCATCGCGTGGCGACGGGTTCTCTTCTGTTCTAAATGGATCTTTCTGGAAAGTAGCGCGCGCCCTCAAGCGACGCGCGTGAGGCATTATGGGAACAGCAAGGGTCACTGCTCCGTCGTATGCTGCTACCGTCGCATGCTGCTGCCGTCGAGAAGCACGTTGCCTACGTTCGCGTTCGGTATCCTGTGTACGGCAGACGGCAATCTTTGAAGCGCCCTGTGCTGCGCTGCGTTGCCCACATGTGGAGAGAAACCTTCAATCACAGCCCGTCTGCCCACTGCTCTTTTTTGGATGGGCCACCATTCTGGGTGGGCCACCGTTTAATTTTTTCATAGGCTGTCGCGTGTGGGCCACGCGCCAAAAGAGAAAGGTATCACTCACGTATTCAATGTGTTTTTTTGTTGGCGGGATTCAGTTGAGCTACTTGGTACATTTTATTTTCCTTCGCCACTGAAAGAAAACAACGCAGCACGACCAAACAACGCTTGTAGACCGTTAGCTCGCCTGGATGCATGAACGCATCAAGAATGGCGCTGCAGTTCGGGCGGTAGCGTCCGCCACCTAGCATGCAAAAGCTTGACTAGGCTAGATTTGGCTTAACTAAAGCGCGCGACACCCTCACAAAATTCCCATAATACCCCGAAGCGCTCACTGGTGGCGCTGGCGTTTTCAGAAAAGAACATTGATAATTCCATGTGGGTTATTTTGATCTCGCGAGCTTTGACACGAAAAGGGCACAAGTTTGTGACCTTGGGTTATGATAAAATATGTTAGGTTAGGTTCAGTTATGCTAGGTTAGATCATAGTTAAGCTTGGTTTGGTTAGGCTAGGTTAGGTTATGTAGGTTTGATTAAGTTAGGTTAGGTTGGATTAGGTTAGGTGAGTGAAAATGAATATTCACCTTATTGACCAGATAACCAACTTAACACGAAATTCAAACCTAATCATCGTTCGTTTTAGCGATTTCAGAAACAAATACCATTCAGCAGAACGAGCTACGAAACTCAGATGTTAAGACATAACCTATCATCATTACTAAATAATTTGATAAGAAAGAACCTCTCCATTGGCACCGCCTGACGTGCGCGGCGTGTTACCATGTCACCCAGCAAGTCCAGTGCTGCCCGGGATATAAATTTTTAATTTTGTAAAGCTCCCAGTATTTTTTTCGCCTTTGGCCGGTTTCTTGTGGCCCTAACATTTATTTCATCGTTCAGAACATGGTTGCGGCCTCGGCCAATACCTAGATATTTTTAATAAGCTTTGATTTTCATCGCAAGTCAATAAGCACGGGCGTCTGCCCTTGCTCGGATTGCGAAATGGAATTCTCACACGCATAAAACTAGCACCGTGTCGCACACTCGCGGCCGGTTGAAACATTTACGTCAAGTGTGTCAGCTATGGCTGCGTAGTTCACGACTACAACTGACCCTTCCGTGTAGTACGTACACGCTGCTACGACGAGTGCAGGGACTCCCCAACAAAAATGGCAGCCGGTATCGCGGGAGCAGCTTCTCCGCCGCCGTTAGCTGTTTTCGGCGTTCCTCCAAAACACGGGGCCCGTTGTAGTTACCTGGCATAACAGTAAGCGGACAGGCGACTTTTAATGGTCACAAGCTTTGCTTATTTTGTGTTTCAGATATCAAACTGCAGAGCTAGATAAAAAGAAAAGAAAAAACCGATACGACGTCTTGGACGACGTCGACTTGTGGAGTGGGTGTTATGTACAATGATGGAAACTGCGTCTCAAAATTTGAGTAGGGTCCTGGATGGGGACGATGTCTTCGGGAAGGTCATTCCAGTCCACAATTACGTCGGGAAGAGGGGCATACCGGTAAGCTGTGGAAAAACACTGCTGCCGGGCTATTTTATTGCAGTGATCGAGTCTGGAAAAGAGATGAGCCGGAGATGAAAGAAGAGACTGATTTAGAGATGGCGAATAAGAACCTTAATGAAGAAGGCATAGACGGAAGGTTTTTTGACGGGAAAAAAGTGATGGGAGAGAAAGATTCGATTTCATTTGGGAGAAAATAGAAAAACTTGAGTAATCGGACTTAATTGAACGTGCAGCACGGTTTTGAACAGATTCAACGTAGTCTGTTAATGTAGTATGATGGGGGTGCCTGATTGATGATGCGTATTCTAATTTAGACCGCACCAGGGAAAGATAAAAGAGCCGTTTTCGGTGAGGAGGGGTGGGCGTATTTGAAATTGCGGCGAAGGAAACACAAGCTTTTTTAGCGGAACTCACTGCGGACTTAATATGGTTTTCCCACGAGAGGTGTGGAGTGAGAAGGACACCGAGATACTTAGATACATCGGTAGGTTGAAGAGGAATACCACTGAGAGTAAGTGCAGGGAAGGTTTGTAAAGAGGAGCAAGATGAGCGCATGCATTGACGCTTGCTGGCGTTAAGCGTCATCTGCCACTTAGTACACAAGTTATGAACCATGCCGAGGTCATTTTGTAGTGTAAAATAATCATGACGGGATGTTATTTTCCGGTAAAGTGCACAGCCGTCGAAATATAGGCAAATGAATGAGGATATCTAAAAAGGAAGATCCTTAATGTAGATGAGGAAAAGTAATGGAGCAAGCACCGTTCCCTGGGGCATGCCAGATGTTACGGGTGCTAAAGCAGATGAATGATCGTTAACATAAACAAACTGATGACGTTGGGAGAGAAAAGATACGATCCAGGAGAGTATATTATTATTACGGTTTAATGACGAAAGTTCTAGGAGCAGCCGGTTACGTGAAACTTTGTCGAAAGCTTCAGCAAAGTCCAGAAATACAGCGTCAGTGGGGAAGCCAGAATCAGGCTTAGCGAACAGATCATTCGTTAGGCAGAGAAGCTGGGTTTCACAGGAATAGTTTCTATGGAAGCCGTGTTGCGTTTTGTTAGAAAAAGGTTATAGAATCGAGATGGATAGACAATTGCTTGTGAATTACGTGCTCGAGTACTTTAGAAGGCACAGAAGTTAGAGATTTTGGCCTATAGTTTTAGGGAGATGATTTATCACAGCTTTTGTGAAACGGAATGACCTTGCCGCTTCTTCAATCCTCAGGAACTGTCGCAGTATCTAATGATTGCTGAAATTTTTGGTTGGAAATAGGCTTGAAGAATATTTTGTGCTCTGCAATATTTTGGAGTTGATATTGTCGACACCGCAGGACGAGGATATTTTCAGTGACGTAACAATGTAAAAACAACACCATCAAAATCAACACAGATTGGGTCCATAAAAGGAACAATGCTTGTTACAGGTAATAACGATGTTAAGGGACCATGTGCGGTGAAATGGGCATAAAATATATTATTTAAAACTGTGGCACACTGATTATTCTCGATTATGTTCTCGGAATCATGAGTAAGTGCTAGTGGGGTGTACGGTACATGATTACCAACATTCCAAAATTGACGCGAGTTGTTAAGTAGCATAGATGGAGGGGTTTCTTGGAAGAAAGTATGCTTCTGCTGCTCTAATAGAATTTTATATTCAGTGGCACATTCATTATACTTAGACCGAGCTAAAGCTGTGCCTTGTTTTATGGCTACCCGAAAACTTCGTTTTTTTCTAATTGTTAAGGGTTTTCAATGAGCGTGGATACCAAGGATTAGAAGACCGAGAATTGATGGTAGTCATCGGAACATAAGCTTCAATGAGTAGCAATTATTTGTTTTTAAAAAGGCACCAATTTTCATTTACATTTCTATCATTAAAACCCTCCAGGAAAAATGAAAAGGAGTTCGAGCGGTCTCAATTTAGCTGTTCATCGTTTCCTATATAATATAATTTTATTTGCTTTGACAGCATTACGGGTCCTGGCGCTCGAAATCCTAAGTTGTAGTGCAATGCTTTGTGGTCACTGATGCCTTCAAAACCGGAAAGGGAGGTAATAGATTTCGGTTGGTTGGTCAAAAGCAAGTCTAAAGTCAGTGTTGGACAAAACTCGATAAAAGTATTTAAATTAAGTTACTAAATACCTGCTTCATAAAGTATTTAAAATACTACTCACGTTACATTCACTGTAAAGTATCTTAAGTAAAGTACAAATACTTAGAAATGTAATTAAATTGCTTTTGAAGATATTTCCGCATTGCGTAATTTGTATCGACGTCAGTGACAACGACAATTATACAGCTGCGCAAATCTGGGTTACCAGAATGTTTTATTAGAACGCAACAACACAAAACGGAAAAGAAAAAGTATCGTAGGGCTATTTTATGCAGTCCAACTATAAGGAGCAGGATATTGTCACGAACGAGAAATGATGAGGCGGCGAATAACTGAAGAAACTAAACATTGAATAGGGCAAACTTGTGCCCAAAACAGTAGAGAAAGGCTAGCGTCGCAGGCGTCGATGTCGGCGAAACAGCAGGATCGACCGCTGGGGCGCGAGACTGACTCCGGACCGCCAATCGGAGCACCTTTTGTACCTGCGTGGGTTTCTGGAAAATTCGGCGTAGAACGTTCGGCGCGTAGAACATTCGTATCTCGATCAGACGGCAAGGTTCTCGAACTTACGAGAATGTTAAGTTGAAAGAATAAATAAAAGAGGAGTCCGCTCCTTGAAATCGAACCTGGAGCCTTCGCGCGAGAGCCAAGAGCGGTAACCATTCGGCCACGCGCTCGCTCGGCAACGCGCGTGGCAGTATCACTGATACATATTACAAAGCATTTCTTGGACAAAAGAAAGAGGTTTCTTTAGCTGTAGCTTTAGCCATAGTGACATCGCTGAATATCACGTCCTGTGGCACACCTTAGATGGATCGTTTAACTACAGTCCATATTTCCTCACATTTTTATTATTATTTAGTTTATTTCACAATAAACGAACTTGGGATATGGATATGAGTGAATGGATAACAAAAAGAACCCACATAATAGCCACGGCTGTGATCGCACCTTCTTCAAGTAGGTTGCGTTCAGAAAGGCACTCAACGTTGGGAGACACTTCGTTGGCATTTTGAGAGCTCATCCAGCTTTTAGTTCGTTTCCTGTCCTGTTCTCTGCTTATCAATGTTCACTTACAGACAGTGTTCGCGTGAGCAATAAGGGACGAACTGGCGACAAAAAGAAAAGAAACAAAACAAAACCTCGACGTTTTGCCGTAGCGGGGTCAAACATATAACAAGCAAAACAAAAATATGTCTTTTGTTTTGTTTGTGTGAGTCTACTTCTCATTTTGTTCTATTTGTTATTTTCTTGACACTCAAGTCTGCATTGTAGTCGTAGGCCATTTCCCGGTCCGCGTTGCGCCTCAGTTTGGCAATCTTTACTTCCGTAAAACCACCTTCTTTTTTTTTGGGGGGGGGGGAGGATTTTAGGGGGAAACTGCTAGGAAACAACAGGCGCCTTTGGGAAGGCGAGGGCAAAACCTTCATTGTACGAACTTTGGGCTGAAATATGAGTCACAATCGGCAAAAAAAGCGATGTTTTCACGAGCTCAATCAAAGTCACCGGAGCTAATCGGTGCTAGCAGCAGGATTTGGTCGCTCGAAAGAATATTCACGTTTGCTCGTGCCACGCCCACGCCACTTTTTAGCGAAAAACTCGGAAAATGGCGGAATGTCAAAAATGTATAATGACTACAAGATACTCAGAAATGTAATTAAAATAGAGTATCAGATACTCTCGATCAAAAGTATTTGCAAGATACCAAGATGCTTCAAAAAGTATTTGAAATACAGTATCTTGAAAAGAGTATTTGAGATAGGCACAAGTCTGAGTCTAATATACTTGAACACGTGTTGGTTACTCGGGTTCGGAAAGAAATCATCTGCGAAAGGTTGAAATCAAGACAGAGACTAACGAAACCGCGACACACACCAAATCTCCACGACCAGAAAGATTTGATACATTCCAAATATTATCAGAGGGGTTAAAATCACCAACTAAAAAAAACAGAAAGACCCGAATGTTGGATGTACAAAATTGAGAACTCATTATGTAAAAAAGTTATAAAGCTAGATAATGCATCTGGTGGTCGATAACACTCGCCAACCAGGATTGTTTTAAAACCACATTTAACCAAGACCCAAATGCACTCTAAAAAAAATGCGTAGCTTTTACACCCCTTGTCACATATTTGACACCCCAAAACTTCGGTTCGATGTACAGCGAAATAACGTCGAACTGACGGCTTCAACTTTTACGAGAGGCTTGATGACGGTGGGGTATAACATATTCAACAGCTAAAGTACTTATCAAAGACTACAAAAGAAAATCACTGAGGTTTTGCAGTGATGTTTGCCAAGAAAACCCCAATTACATGTGTTTTTTTGTTTTTTTGTCAGTGAGTACATTAGATATTTTAATAAGTTGTACAACTCGGCTATCAAACCGCTCGTGAAAGTTGGTACCTTCGGTTCAACCTCAGTGCGCTGTACGTCGAACTAAAGTTTGTGGGGTGTCAAATATGTGACAAAAAGTGTAAAAACTACACTTTTTTTTTTTAGAGTGGCTTCAAATAACGTGGAAACGAACGGAAGCGTGCTTAGAATATTTTCGTCTAGGCATATTAAAACGCCGCCACCACGACGATCCTTTCGATCGCGCCGACGAAACGTGAAGTTTGAATAATTTTGCAGTTCTTCGTTGTCGTCTATGTCACAGTGAAGCCAGGCCTCGGTGATCAGTACTGTTTCAGCGTCATAAATGGAAACAAGGGAACACAATTCTTCACGTTTTGGCAGTAAACTGCGCGCATTTCACTATAAAACACTCAAAGGAGAGCTAGAGGAAACGACGCGTGTGCATGTTCCCACTCCCTGCGTGGGCCTACCCGGAAGCATTGACCACAGAACCCAAAAACGGGTTGTAAATGAAGTCATTTGAACCCATATGCAGTTTGTCAAAAAGGCAACATATATAGACAACTTTAAGATTTGGCAAATGCAGGAAGGTTCTAACGCGCGACGCGAACTTTCTTTGAGAAATTTTCGGATGTGGAAAAAGAAAGGCCACGCATTTTCGCCCCACACACGAGCAGCTGATCTTTCGTTTTGTATAAAGGAAAACTCGCTATAATTGGCCTATTCTTTTCTGGAGAATGGATTCCCACTCTATGTGACCGACTGCTCAGAACTGCCATAGAAGGCTTCACGGGTCTAGGACGCGGAGGACCTCGCAGCGACAGAGCCTCGAGCGGGCGGGTGATAATGACGGGGAAGCGACGACCCAGTAATTCCCCGGCTGCTCCGAAGAATGAGCCGCAACGCTGCCGCAACGTCCGATCTCCAAGAGTGCGAGGACTGGTTCGTGGGTGGCTGTCCTTGAGACGGCCCTGAATCGGCCACTCTGCATGCTCGCGGGGCATCGGCAGCGCTGACCTCGGCGGTGCCGCCATCGCTCGCGAGGCTGGCCACGCTCCGGTTTGAACAACGGACTTTAATCGTCGGGGGTCACTTTCTCCGGCAATTCAAAAGATGCGAAGAGCGTGCGTGTGTAGCTTTGAGGCGGCGCTCAAGTTGCGCGAGTTCAGGGGCACCCATGTTGCTTAACTCTGTGTATCACTCCAGAACGTCACGACAGGATCTGGGGTTGTGAGTCATGTCCACTCGTGTAGGGCCAGGGTGGCGTCAAGCGACCGACGAGGTGCTGATGACCTCATGAAGTATGCAGTTTTTGGAGGAGAAAACGAGAGCCCTAAGTATGCGGTAACACTGCTTTACTGTCGAGGCCGGTCATAACGAAGTCAACGGGAATCGGAAATCACTTCGCGATATCCGCTATTTCGTTATAACCGACTTCGGTTATAACGAAGTGTAAAAGAGAATGGGACATCGTGATCACTTCGCTGTAGCCACTATATCGTTATAACCGACTTTGTTATAGCCGGTCTCGACAGTACATCATACAAAAGACTTCGCTGCAGACACGATGACAGAATTATCTGCTGACATGCCTCCGGCATTTTCGCAACATGTTTGCTTCGAAGATGTCTGCAGGCAGTTTTTGTATGACCAATACCGTCATACAAAGAACGCCTCATAGAGTGTCTGCGGACTGTCTGAGCACCGCAGCCTTAGACCTGCCCACCCGCTTTGTAAGTGAGACATGTTCGGCCCTTGTGCCTCCCAGTTGTACGTCCACGTGGGAAGTTCTGGGATCACTACTTGCGTAGCCACCTCATAAACCGTTCAAACTACTTCAAAGCAGCACGTCAAAGTTCGGAATTTTCCGGAACATGCTCCCAACGCGCTGGAACGCTTCCAGCTCCAGAGAATGAATGGCTCGGCTGTATACGAACTGACACGCAGCAGGAACGCTTGTCAAAGCTATATATACATGACTGGTATTGGCGTCACATCAGCGGCCATGGTGGTGTCCTCGTTGCTCGAGCGCGCGTCTTCTGCAGTGCACGTTTCGCACCAACGAATTTGTTCTTTCTCGGTAAGAACAGTGAGGAATGATCATGGACATGGCGCTATGACGTCACGTGCAAACCATGTGTTTCCTCGCGATCGTAATATACGTGGCTTGGTCGTGACGTCATCGCACCGTGCCCCCGGTCATTCCTGCACGCTCTTGAGAGAAAAACAAAAATCGGTGGAGCAAAATGTACGCAGCAAAAGGTACGTGCTCAACAGCAAGGCCACCACAATGCCAGGTGATATGTGACGTCAGTGGAAGTTATCTATGCCACAAACAATCAAGAGGCGAGTAGAATTCGAGGGCTACCATGGGCTTCGGGCTGGGCTCGGGGTCAGTGACGCGGTGGAGGCGAGCGTGGCGATGCCAGCAAAAACCAGTCCACACTTTGATTCTTCGCCGCTTTCTGCTGGTGTTATGAGTGACGTCAGACGACTCCTGGATTCTTTGTCTCGTGCGGCCGCCCGTGCTGCCGCACGTATTTCTGGTAGACATGTACACGTTACTCAAATAGAGTAACTTAATATCCTTACTCGTTGCTCGCTCGAAAAGCAACGAAGTACGTTACTCGTTACTGCGACTAAAAAGGAACGCCTCAGCTTGGAGTTAACGCATTACTGTTTCGTTACATTGAATGTGCCATTTTCACAAAGTCTCTTGCAGTATTTGTTGTCGTCAAGAATTTCTCGACGCGCTCATTCGGAGACATGCGTGGCTATATTTATATACCTTGTGCATATTTCTTTTTATGATTTATCTGACTTTTTCTCGTTGTGCAAAATACATGCGCGAACCGGGTTGAGAACAAGGTTGGGTACTAGTGTTGTACATGTTCCCCTCCAGTGGTAACGAAATACCCTCACTTGTTACATCGTCGAAAAGTAGCGAAAACACGTTACCGGTTTCTTCTCTTATACCCTACTAACACGGGCTCCCTTAACCGCAGATAAATGTGACTGAGGTCAGACTTAGCTGCTGTTTTAGGGTACCCAACGGGCATCCTAAGCCACAGTCACGCTTAAGTATGCTTAGCAGTTACTGCCGACTCTACCTTAGTTACCCAGGCAGCCTTAACCTCAGTTGAGTCTGACTTGGGTCACACTTAGCTGCTGTTGAGGGTGCCCGACGTGCATCCTAAGCCGTAGTTATGGTTAAGTATGCTTACCTGCTACCGCCAACTACACCCTAGTTAACCGGGCACCCTTAACCTCAGTTAAGCCTGACCTCGGTCACAACTGCGGTTAAGGGGGCCCGTGTAACTAGGAGTATCAAAAGGTAACTTGGTCGTTACTTCTTTACCGAAAAAAGAGTACCTGGTTTCTAGTAACGCGTTATTAGTAACGCGTTAGATACAAGTCTGATTCCCAGCATCGGAGGCGGCGTTGGCTTGGCGTGGAGCCCTCATCTCCCGCCGATCGCTCTCGGCACGTGGACGCCATGCGGACTCTCTCTCTTTTCTTCGAAGGAAGTAGCATTCTTTGCCGCCATCTCCGAGGACATGCCGCCCGCCGAGTGCGGCCGTCGGGGGAGCATCGCGGTGGCGTCATCCATGTGTGTCGGGGTCGGCGTTTATTCGGGGCACGTGGCCTAGCGAAGCGGCTTAGTAGAGCGCGCTCCCCGGAATTCCCGACAGCGCTGCAGTTTCGCTCGCCCCCTCGACTTTCGCCAGTCGCCGCCGCTTTTCTCCCCCGCTGAGAGTAATTGCGAAGCTGGGGCGAGGTTGGCGTCCCTCTGTCTCAGTGAGAGCCACTCAAAGGCCCTGTCACACTGAGGCAACAGTTGGACAACTCTATCCGGCAACACGTGGGTGTTGCCGGGGACACTGTCACATCGCGGCAACAACAACAGTCGGGCAACATGTTGCCGCCACCCGGTAACCGTGTTGGCCGATTTGTTGTTCGACCAGCCTGTCACACCGCTGCTGACAGTGGGTCCAGCACGGGAAACACTCCGCCATCTTGATTTGTTTACCTTTGTTTGTGTGCTGCGCGGCGTCGTTGGAAATGGGACTCTTCAAAGTGCTAGTGCGTTCGAAGGGCAAGAACTTACCACGGGATGACATCAGCCAGTGAATGTCATTAGAAATCTTGACACGGGGAGTATTTTGCACCCTCTATTTCATTAAAATGTTCTTCAGTTCGCTGTCAAAGCAGATAGCCCGAACCGAGGAAAGTAAGATCGCTGAAATATGTTCGGCATTTACGCCACCGTATGAAGTGTTTCTGTCCGGTTCTGTCTTTCGTGCAATTCCTATTTATACTGTAAAATCGAGTTAACACCGGCAGTACCCCAAAGCGTTTTTTTTGTAGCGTAGTGTTGATCTGAAGTGACAGTGCTTAAAAACTGCGACACCGACACGATCGGCCTTCGTAACAATCGATGGAATAAATATTTTTCAAGGAAGTGAATATATTACCGGCAGCCCTCACAGCAGCTCAGGAGAAATATTATCGTGGCAGTGTCCTATCATTGGCTGGCAGCAATCACTTGACTGAAGTTTGGTCCCTGCCGTGAACGAGGGGTATATGGGCGAGGCCGTGGCGTGTACGGGAGGGTCAGGTGCCAGGTGGATTAACATGCTTCTTGTGAGTTGCCGCACACTGTCGCCGCGAAGCGTCGTGAACGGTGGGCCGGGTATAAAGCCCCTTGATAAAAGCGTTTTTTTCACAAGTGCCGCTGGCCATTGTTATGGAAACGCGCAAGACACGTGCCCCGAGCGTGTGCTCCGCCGCCATTTCGCTTCCAAGGGCCGCTCGAGACACGGGCCTCGTGCACAGGAGCATTTTACGCTACTCGGAACACAAACTATTCAATCACGTCGAGGGAGCATTATTGGCCGGGTGACTGGTGAACACGCACGTTTCGTCGACACAAACCTTTTCATTGATACTTGCTACTCGAACTGCACACTGTAGAGAAATTTCGTCGCTCGTGTGTCCATTGGAGACTTTTAGCAAACCGCTACACTTGTTCCGCGTACCCCGCAGTAAGAGCTCCAAGCGCGAGCTTCTTCTCTAGGGCGCGTCTCGGCGGCACAAGCTCACGTGCGTTAAGAGCCTGCTACCAACGCTATGAGCTCGCCCGTCTGGCCTTCTAGGCGGTACAACGATAATGGTAATACTGATGCATACATCTGATCCTGCGTGCCGCACTACCGGCGACTCGGATGCGACGCTTTAAGCGCGCGCGCGGCCGTATCACCGCCACGCGCTCAAGACTGTTTCAAAGGTGCAGGTACACGGATCACGGCATAAATATTGCTATTATTATTATTGTTGCACGTTATAACTCCGGCTGCCGGGACGCTATCCCCCGCAGAAATATGCCGGCAGTGTAGTCACGTGCATGGTTGCAGCCTGCCAATGGAAGGAAACTGCTGGCATTTTTCCGCCCGGACTTCTCTGCGGGCTGCCGGCATAATAGGCTCGACAAGTTTTCGACGCTGTCTCATTTGCCTACCGCCTGCATGTAATCGCTTCATTCCCCGAAACGTCCTGCGGATTTATGAATCAATTCAGGTGGTCTGGTAGGCGGCTGTTTCCAAGTTCCAAGCATCAACGATCATTCTCAGAGCGGTCGTTTCAATGCTACGATTTTTCAATCTTTACTTTCCTGGATTATGTTTTATTATATTTAGGGTTTTTCGTTTTCGGTAAAACTTTATCATTACCCGATTTTCGCACTCGAACAGTTTTTTGTCCCATTCACACGACCGTATACCTTAAGTTAAGGACCTTTATTCTGCGGCCAAATCAATTACCGATCTTCCGCGCGTGGCGTGTGCTATGACCCAAGACCACGGGCTGATTCGCCGATAGCAAAGGACCTATGTTAAAGGTATCCTTTATGCTGACCGTGTGAATGGGGTATAAAAGTCGGGTTAAACCCGATTTCTTCTCAAATACCGATCTTGACAGCGAATTTATTGAAAATAAGTACAATTCTGGATCTGTTTCAGAACTGCTACCACGGTCACTCGTTTGATGGTAACAACTTTCTTCGATTTGCGTTACCTCTCCATATAATCGCTTCAGAATGAGTCAGAAAGCGGAAATATACTGTAAGAGCGAGAACCATTGCTATATCATATACTTTATTGACTTTTGTTCGTGTAAATAACACATATCAAGTACTTGCCCTTCATAAATAAAACCCGAGAAAACCCGATTTCCTAATGGCTTCAGACTCGATCCTCGATTGAAGTTAAAAGAGCGGCTCTGTACGGGAATTGTTCATTAAAAAATCCTAATAATCCGTAAAAAAAAAAAAAAAAAATACTTTTGCGATGCAGTTGATTGGCCAAATTTATTTTTATCTAATTTAACGAGCGCTTTATGCTTGTTAAAGCGCCAGACTCCGTTACATCAAGCAGCCGCCGGTCGGTGTCGAGTTATCTTTGTTTTTCGCTAAAATGTAACTCTATCAGAAGGTATACGCTTTGTAATAACTTGTAACAATATGGCTAGGTTATGCTTTCTACGCGTACGTTTCTGGAATCTGCAGCACGGTGAAGGAGGAGTCACATTCCCGCAAGCGCTCTAAATGTTAATATATCGCCGAGGCAGTGTGGTTCAGAACGTAAGCGTTTTATCCAAAGCAAGGTGTGGAGTGACAATTCAAATTCGCGTTGGTACGAAATACACGGGACAGCGAGGCGTCGTGGCACGAAGCATACTAAGTCTTCTAAAAAATTACTAAAAATAATAATAATCAATCACAATTACCATTACTCTTGGTTAAAAACGATTTCCTTAGATTACTTGGGAAGAAAAGTAATTGAGCGCTACTTGAAAAGTAACCTTTAGTTGTCAGGATACTTTTGATTTGTCGAAACGGCAAATTTTTCTACCGGTCTGAAAAAGGGCTATTCGTTTTGTGTAAAATTGAATAAGAATTACAGTGACCACAAACTACGCATCTTCCAAATCAACCGATTTTGGGGGACTAAAATCGGTTGATTTTGGTCTACCAAAAAGGTTGTCGGAGCTTTCTTGGTTCTAGGGTTCCTTCGTGGGAAGGTTGTGGAAACAAGGCACGAGTTGGGAAAGGAACAAAAAAGATTGAGAAGTAACGTTTTCGAGTAATTTTATTACTTCCAAAAGTAATCATATTCACTTTGTGATTACTACCTAATAAACGTAATCAAATAATTACAAAAGTACTTGGAAAGTAAATGGATTACAAATAATTTAATTACTTGGTTGGGCACCAGCTGCCGTCCAAGACAGCAGCTGCTGTCTTGGTATTTATTGGCTGTGCGCCGATAAAATAATTTTAACCCATGAATCGGTGACCTTTAGTCGATCCTAATTAATCGGCCATTCATTCATTCATTCATTCATTTTATTACATATGTGGACAATAATGTACAATCAGCGTTTGAACCCACAGCCAAAGGCTGGTTTGACTTTCGGGTTCAATAACAAAATAGATCGTTGAATGCTATGTGCAACACGCACAACATAAAAAATGATATTACAAAATTCTAACATAATAGATAATTCTACATTTTACTAATCTGAAACAGAGTCGGGTGTTTCCACGTCAGATCATATAGCCACAAGCATGCAGGTAGTGACAATACTATTTTTTATAATTATGTTTATATGAAAGGTTTTGCAACTTTGTGAAAGGCTTACAACTTGCGTGAATATTAAAAATTGCAGTTAAAAGATTTCTATGCAAAAAAGCTGCAAAACACGTAAAAAACAGGTTTTAGAGACACATTTACAAATATTTTACCAACAAACTCCTTCACATAAAATGGCGAAAACTATAGCAAAATGAGCATATTTAAATACTTACAAATATATTAATATATGCTTAGCCATTACTCTGTTTGTGTTATTTTGGCAGTAACGTGGCTGATTTCTCTAAATGTGAGAAAAATCTCACGTCAGTATTTAAAAAAAAGACAAATATCATTTCTTTTAGACTTTCCTTAACCCTTTTCAGTGTCTTCAGCCAACTTGAAGACATTGTTGCAATCACAACTAACTTGTGATTGCAATACACTGAGTAACACATGACCTCCTGAAAAGACACACGACAACGAGCCTTCACTCAAATTGAGCTATGGCTTGTCTTCGGTATGGGGGTTTTGCCGCATGACGTCGGCTCCAATGAGTCATTTTTCTTGAACCTAAAACGGCTGCACAGCGGTGCTGCTCTATCGTAGCGTTTTAGAAAGTCGTGCTGTCCCTTGCTTAGCTTTATATTTGTGTTTCCTTAGCGTTGCCCCTAACCACCCCTTCCCCCACACGACTCCCTCCCGCCTTCCTCGGGCCTTTTGCTCACGTAGGACCGGCGGCGGACACCACTGCTGCTGACAGTTGAGAACATTGGGGAGTTGTAGTGGATCGTTTTTTCTCCTCCACTACGGTATCCGTAAAGAAAACGCCGCAGCTGCGCATTGCGCGCCGCCAGCCTTGTCTGCAATAGTTCCGGAGGTCTTGTGGCGGATTACGGAGCGCTATCCGGGTGCCTAGCGGGTTGCGGAAACGGTCTATTCTTAGAGTGCCTTCACGTCTGCACGAAGGCCCTCATGTTTACATGAAGGCACCCTAGGTCTACTACAACTCCCTATTATTCATGACCCATTACCGTAAAACCCAAAGCCAGCACACGAGGACGGTGCGTCACCGCGAAAACAAGGCCAGGGAAGTAGTAGCCGGAAAGCCGGTACCTTGGTGTTCAACATTGCGTGACGGCAAACAAACCATGCCTACCATTTCTAAATATCGACGCGTACCGTACAATTGAGTACAGACTGAAGTTGAATGGGAAATTTAGAAAAAGGTCTATTGGGACGCTGTCTGCTTTTGCGTGCTATCAACACCCGGCTGATTGAGTCAAGGCAATCCACTTTCCAAAGACGTTGCCATGCCGACAATCATCGCGTTCATTTAGGCTTAGGAATGGCCAGAATCGAAAGACTATCATAAAAATGCGGCGAGGTCATTGCTCATGCTTTGCCATTTAAGTGAGGTAAGGCAAAGCGAAAGCCTCCTGCACCATTCGTTGCTGACTAACGCGCCCGATATTGCAGCTACAACGACATATTCGTTTTAAAGCGAGCAGCGCTCACTCACCCACCGGGCCACCAGGATGTGAAAAAAAAAAAAAACGGTTCCCAAATAGGGAATTGTTTTTTTTTCCACATCGGATGTGCAAAAACGGTTTCCTAAAACTCCCTAGTAGGGAGTTTTAGGGAACCGTTTTTACATCCAGATACAGTACGCTGGGTCGTCCGGTACACACTGTGCGCATGGGAGTCTTTGTGGGAGCGCATGCGCAGTTTGTACCGGAGGCTCCATCGTACCGTGTCGGATGTGCAAAAACGGCCCCCCAAAACTCCCTAATATCTGTCCATGCACAGTGGCGATGTCAGCGCCACCGCAGCGGCATGACGGGAGAGCCGGGCATTGCCTTGTAATTTTGCCTCCGTGATACCTCGGAACGTGTCACGTGAAATTCGAGACACGCGTGCAACGAGAGCTCTTCCTTGGTGGTATCAGGCTGGACGTTTCGTCTATCGCAAAATAGTGCATAATGAATCTGGAAGGAAAAGGGCGTTGGAAGTGGTTGAGACGCTTTCTTTAAAAGAAAAAAATTACAATTTTGTTTAGAACAATTTTAATGATTTCTGAAAAAATATATCAGAAAGAGGAAGGGTTTTCTTTAGTTAATTAATTATTTAGTTTATTTATCTACCCTAATGGCACTTTTTTGGCATTACATAGGGGAGGGAGGGGGATTTATTCACAGCAACAAAACAAAAGGTAAAAAAGAAAAGCAGATGGCCACAAGCAACACACCGATGAAAAATGAACAGACTATACAAGAAGACATTTGCTGGGTGCAAAGTTATCATAGCGAAATGACAAATATAAATCGAGACGATGACTTAGGTTTTCTGTGAGGTAAAAAGGAGAGACGTTTACAATTCTTTGTAAGGCCGAATTAGAGCGCAGCTCTTGAGGAGGAGAGGAAAGGTACGGAGGGGAGGGTCACGAGGGTAAAATTTTCCCGCTAAATTTGGCGGGAAAGTTTCCCAAATTTAGCGGGAATATTTTGCCCTTGTAACGTCACCCGTGACGTCACGTGTGACGTCATCATGGGAACGTCTCATAATGCAACGCGCGGTTACGCCGACGCCGACGGCGACGCCGCTCAAGCCGGAAACGTGCGCCTAAGAGCTGCGCTCTAAAAAAAATCAAGAGGTCCAAAAAAAGATTTGTGATCCTGTATGACTGCTATGTTGCTTGGCAAGGCGTTCCAATCATTAATTGCAAGGTTGAGCGAGGAGAATTTATATAACTTAGTACTGAAGAATACATAATGCGATTTGTTCGGATGATCAAAATGGTACGCGCGTTCACCGCACACAGAAAAATGAAATTATCCGAATATAAGAGCGCGCGTGCAACTGCTGAACAGCCTTTATGCCTGTTTAGCGGCGACCAGTGTATTAATTACCATTAATTTATTGCTATATGTTCACAATTAATCATCCAGATGCAGCCGACGCTACGAGTAGATAGGAGCACTCGGACAGCGTCAAAACCGCACCATCATGATGTTCGTCAAGTGTCTGTGCGCGTTTTGTCATCGCTGTACCACATCATAAACAGAAAGGTGCCGGTGACTGGCGCTTTTCACGCTACTTGATCGGTCCCAATCGTCGGTTGCGTCTGGATTTCAGCTGCAACGAAGTGCAGCCCGTTTAACAGTGAGTTGCACGGGCGTACTTGTGTTCGGATAATTTAGTTTTTGTATGTGGGCGGGAAGGAGCGCGTACATAGAAGAGAGCGTAAAATTCTACGGAAAGAATATGGTGGACCGAACATTTTCGTTCCCCTTCGAGTTCACCCATTGAGACAAAATATTAATAAAAAAAAATACCAAACAAAACGTTCTTGAGCGTTCTGCTAATTCTACAAGAATAAACGGAAATCAATATGCAACACACTGACTCGTCCTGACTATTCTTCTTTTCTTTTTCTGTGTATCTTTAGAACGTTTTTCTGTCTCGGTGATTTTACTTTCTTTTTCCCCGCCCGTAATATCTAACCCAGCACCACAATCCAAGTATACCGACAACTCACCTTGCGTCTGTTTTTTCGTTTGTTTTCTTCCCTCGCTCGTTGCAACGCAAGAATTGAAGGTAACCTGAGCCCGAGTTTGCATACTGATTTTTATACTCCGTGAAGGTCGCCCACTATCTTGCACAACCACGATAGGATTGGCATCGTCGCACCGCGCCGTTCGTGAATTGCCTACACCCCCCCCCCCCCCAGTTCGATCCGCTCTCCTCTTCCCTCTTTCCACAGCAGCAGAGCAAATGCTGGGGAGGAGGAGAATGGACTCCAGCGTTTGCTGTGCTAATGTGGAAAGGGGGAAAGGCTCCGTCTCCTGCTCTTCTTGAGTTGCAACATATTATAGTTACAAAATATTTTCTCGAGGGCGCTACTCTCAAACTTACAACGAATGTATCAACAATTGTACGATAAACAGCATTTTTTTATTTTGTATTTTATATGTATTTTTTGTGGGGGGGGGGGCATTGATTTTATGCAGTTATTGTTTGGGGGAAAAAAATACTAAAATTTAGATGCATTATTATACTTGCGGAACTCCTTGATCACTTTTTCGTTGTTAAAACGACTGTTTGCTAGTTATGTAAAGAGAGTGATTGATTTGAGGTAAACCATTATATTGCCATGCGAGTCGCCCCAGCGCTCGATCCTGCTGTTCCGCCAACATCGACGCCTGCGACGCTAACCTTCTTCTATTTTGTTTTGGGCACAAGTTCGCCCCATTAAACGTTTAGTTTCTCCAGTTATTAGCCGCCTCATCATTTGTCATTCGTGACATTTTGGTGGAGGTGCGGGGTAACGCAGCCTATGAAGCGTAACCTTCCGAGGCCTCGCAGCGCAAGCCCAATCCCCCGCTCAAGAGGACCATCCGCAGAGACTACCGAGACCCGAGGAAGCCGCCGGCCCGCCGCACAAAAGGCCTACCCCCGGAATTCGGACTTTTGCCACCCAAGACCAAGCAGCCAACGAGGCCGACGATGGACAACCAGTCGTCGCAGACACCGACCGCCGCCGCTGTCGTATACCTACCTGTCGCACACCGGACTCCACCGCCTTTCCACGGGGAGGTCCACGAGGACATCGAGGATTGGCTGCAACACTATGAACGTGTGGCCCGCCATAACGGCTGGTCACTTGAGCAGTGCTTGCAGAACATCTACTCGTACTTTCGCTGGAAGGAACTGCGAGGCACTGGCTGGAGAACCACGAAGCTTTATTTAACTTCGTGGGAGGTGTGTAAGCAAGAACTCAAGAAAACGTTTGCCAGCCAACACCGACGCGAAAGGGCGGAAGACCTTCTGCAAGTAAGGACTCAAGGCCCCAACGAAACGGTCACCTGCAGCTTAATTGAAGACGTCCTCCGCCTGAGCAGCCGCGCCGACCCTCTGGCCACCGTGGAGAAGCTGCGCATCCTGATCAGAGGGGCGAAGTGCGACGTCTTCGGTGGCCTTGTTCGCAACCCACCAACTACTGTCGACAAATTCGTTGCCGAAGCAACAAACATCGAGCGTGCACTGTCGGTTCGAGTCAGCCACTACAACCGACTCGTCGGCACGCCTGTTGCTTCGACTCTGGTATCCCTCCGATTCGACCAGGGCGGCCTCGGCACTGGCAACCTTCGAGAAACTGTCTGCGACATCGTCAGGAAAGAGCTCCGGAAAATTCTACCCGCTGCTGATCGCCCCGCCTCGAGATCACCGAAGTTGTCCGAGAAGAGGTTCAGCGAGCCTTCCATCCAGAAGCTCCCGTCACCGAGGCAGCACCGGACGAGCCCACTCTCAGCTACGCCTTCACGGCCCGACGACCGCCGCCAGTTGCCCACCGTGACCAAGCGCCACCTCGATGTGAATGTACAGCACCCCAGCACTGCTGACGCAACGAAGAACGTGCCCAGTACGTCCGCCCGCAGCAACCCGGGCCGAGGAAGACCGATGTGTGGCGCACAGCTGGCGGACGCCCTGTTTGCTACTGCTGTGGGGAAGCCGATCACATTTACCGACGGTGCCCCTACCGCCAGATGGGTCTGGGGGTTCGCGCCTATATAATGACCCTCGACCACGGCTTAGAGAGCGGCCAAGGGACATCGAGGAATACCTGCGTCGATCGCCGTCTCCGCCGCCGGCTGGACCCCAAGGATCCCGTTCCCTGTCCCCACGACGTCCGGGGTCAACTTTTCATCATTCCCGCCGGCAGAGTTTGTCTGCACGTGCCTCGCAGGGAAAACTAAGCGCGGCAACTCCGGGAGTGCCGACGCGCCATGGCCGACGAAGACCAGATCCTCTAAGAACGCCGGACAGCTTCCCCAAAAGCGACGAAATGCCTTGGAACGACGCTCCCGGAACAGTGCCCAACAACCTCAACGTAGTCATCGACGGCCATGACGCGTCGGCTCTCGTGGATACCGGGGCGGACTACTCCGTCTTGAGCGGGAGGCTTTCTCGACGCCTTCGGAAAGTGACGACTCCGTGGAATGGACCACAAATTCGAACAGCCGGAGGGCACCTCATAATACCTGTCGGGAGGTGCACTGCTCGAGTTGAAATCCACGGTGAAACCTGCCCGGTGAAGTTCGTCGTTCTTCAGGACTGTGCGAGGGACGTTGTTCTCAGATATCGACTTCTTGTGCGGGTACGGCGCCGTCATCGACCTGGGAACGAACGATGTTGACGCTACAAACACGTGCCCTACCACCGGAGGAACCCAAAGCGACGTCACCCGCGGTCCGAGTCCTCGCCGACCACTGTAAACCTGCCGCCACGATCGTCTGTTTTTGTAACCGTCGGGACCGATGAAGCTTCCTGCGTCAAAGCTCTGCTTGAGGGCAGCGTTCAGTTGCTTCTAGGAAGAGGAATCGGCGTCGCCAGAGGTGTAACGAAGCTTCAGGACGGGTGTGTCATGGTCCTCGTTACAAACTTCCAACAAGAGCCACAACACCTTATGAAAGTTACCGCCGTGGGCCACATCAAGGAACTCCGGACACAGCAGCGATCACTGCACTCTCAGAAGACCCGTCTTCATCTCAGCACCAAAGAACGCCGCCTTTGCAACTTGACATCGACCCGAAGCTTCCTGCTACTGAACGATGACAGCTGCTTGAGCTTCTCGGCGAATTCAGTGAGTGCTTCGCCACGTCCTCAGGGGCTCAACAAACGACGGTAGCGAAGCACCGCATTGTCACCGACGATGACGCCCTCCCTGTTCACCAGTAGCCGTACCGAGTCTCTTTGAAAGAGAGACAGGTTATTTAACAGGAAGTGCAGGAAATTCTCGACGACGACATCACCCAACCCTCAAGCAGTCTTGGGCCTCTCCAGTTGTGCTCGTAAAGAAGGAGGACAGGAGTTCTAAGGTTCTGCGTGGACTACCGTCGACTGAACGCAGTAACCAAAAAGACGTTATCCGCTTCCCAGCATCGACGACACATTGGACCGGCTGCGCCACTCCTGATATTTTTTGTCGATGGAGGCCTGAAGAGTGGCTACTGGCAGATTGAAGTCGACAAACGCGACCGCGAGAAAACTGCCTTCGTCACGCCCGACGGATTGTACGAGTTCAAAGTGATGCCTTTCGGACTTTGTACAGCACCATCCACCTTCCAGCGTGTCATGGACACCGTGCTAGCAGGTCTGAAATGGCAGAGCTGCCTCGTTTACCTCGATGACGTCGTCGTATTTTCACGGGATTTCGACGAACACCTGAGACGCTTTCGGGCCGTGCTTCGCGCCATCACGACCGCGGGACTGACGCTCAAGCCATCAAAGTGTCGTTTCGCCTACGACGAACTCAAGTTCCTGAGTCACGTTGTGAGCAACGAAGGTGTTTGCCCTGACCACGAGAAGACGCGTGCCGTGGCAGAATTTTCGCCGCCGTCCGACAAGAAGCCCGTGCGAAGATTTCTCGGACTTTGCTCATACTATAGGCGGTTTGTTCGAGAGTTTGCAAAGCTGTCCTTGCCGCTGACACATCTCACAAAAGACGCCGTAAAGTTCGAGTGGATAAAAGAGGAACAAAGGTCCTTCGACGAGCTGAAGCGAAGACTCCAGACGCCTCCCATCCTCGGGACATTTCGACCAATTTGCGGAGACCGAAATACACACGGACGCAAGTAATACGGGACTCGGAGCCGTGCTAGTTCAACTGCAGGAGGGCACAGAACGAGTAATCGCCTACGCCAGTCGGACACTTTCAAAGACCGAGAGCAATTACTCGACGACTGAGAAGGAATGACTTGCCGTTGTCTGGGCGATAACCAAGTTCCGACCGTACATGTACGGGAGCCCGTTCCGAGTGGTCACAGACCACCATTCGCTCTGTTGGCTCGCGAACATTAAAGACCCGTCAGGACGCCTCGCTCGCTGGAGTCTTCGATTGCAAGAATTCGACATGACGGTCGTGTATAAGTCCGGCCGCAAGCACAGTGACGCCGACTGTCTCTCGAGAGCCCCCGTCGAGTCAACTCCCGCTAGCACTGCCGACGACGACGACGAGGTTTTCATCGGTGCCGTCAACATGAGTGACATGGCAGCATTCCAGCAGGGTGACCCTCAACTCCGCGGGCAGATCGAGCACTTGGAGGGCCGAGGAGGCGCAGTCCCCAGTATATTCTCCAGGATCCTGCCAACATTTGTGCTGGTACAGGGTGTACTCTACAAAGAGAACTTCGGCACCAGCAACTCAGCGCGGCTATTGGTGATTCCCAGTGACCTTCGTGAAGACGTTTTCATAGCCTGCCATGACGATCCTACAGCTGGACACCTTGGATACAGCAGGATACTCGCCAGGATTCGCGAGAAGTACTACTGGCGCAAGCTCCCGAAGACTGTCCATTTCTACGTCTGATCGTGCCATGAGTGTCAACGGCGCAAGAAACCGCCGACCAAGCCGGCGGGACTCCTGTAGCCAATTGCGCCTCCGACCACACCGTTCCAGCAGATAGGGATGGATTTGCTTGGACCATTGCCTCGGACGACGCAAGGCAACCGGTGGATAATCGTGGCAACCGATTACGTCACACGATACGCCGAGACGAAAGCCCTTCCAGTGGTAACTGCCGTGGAAGTCACCAAGTGTTTCGTCGAGTGCATCGTCCTTCGGCACGGTGCTCCCGAGGTCCTGATCACTGACCGGGGATCGTCTTTCATGGCACAGCTGACCCACGAAATCCTTCGGCTCAGTCACACCAGCCACCGTCGTACCACTGCGTACCACCCGCAGACCAACGGGCTGACGGAGCGACTCAACAAGACAATCGCCGATATGATGCCCCATACGTCGACGCAGGGCACAAGACGTGGGACGAAGTGTTGCCCTACGTCACGTTCGCCTACAACACGGCGGTTCAAGAGACCACTGGAGTTACACCTTTCCAGCTGGTACATGATCGGAAGGTAACGACCATACTCGACGCGATGCTGTCCCACGATCCAGCTGACGACGGGAGCGACACGCCCAGGTGGTTGCTACAATGGGCCGAAGAAGTCCGCCAGCTCGCCCGACTCCGGATTCAAGACCAGCAACGCGTCGACGCTGGCCGCTACAACCTTCGTCGCCGGGACTTCCACTTCCAGCCCGGAGAGAGGGTGTGGGTGTGGACGCCCATCCGTCGCCGCGGCCTCAGCGAGAAACTGTTAAAACGGTACCTTGGACCATACAAGGTACTTCGTCGCCTCGGTGAGCTCAACTACGAAGTGGTGCCTGACGGAACGCAAGCATCATCACACGACGACCGGAGGTGGTTCACGTCGTTCGACTCAAGCCATTCGACACTCGATAAGACTGTTGACTTTTTTTTGTGTGTGTTCCAGATGACCTTTAGTTTACCGTTCTCTTTTATTTGCATTGTTTTGTTTTGTGTTGCATCGGGGCGATGCGTTCTTTAAAAGGGGAGACCAACGAGCTTGAGTAAACTTAGAGCGGTAAACCAGCGGCCAAAAATGGCACCCCCGGTTGCCGCCATCTTGCCTGTTTGCCACATTAGTGATCACGTGACGTTAATATGGCTGCGCCCAGAGGCGGGCCAGATCAGATTGGCCAGATTACGGTCAGTAGATAGGCACTTTGGGGCTGCGTTCCAATCTTACTCGAATGGATCCGAGTTACTCCGGCGGTGCAGGTCACGTGACAAGACAGATACAGCAATGCTGGACGCGGGTAGGTTTTCGAACGCAACGGGTACGAGAACTTCACCGAGGAGTGAGATAGAAGTTGCGTTCGATTTACTTGCACCTTTTGCACCGGTGCAGAAAAGTGTAGGGCGGTCTACTTCCAGTGAGTCGTATCTCAGATACGCTCACTGGAAGTAGACTGCCCTACACTTTTCTGCACTGATGCAGGAGGTGAAGTAAATCGAACGCAGCTTCTATCTCACTCCCCGGTGAAGTTCTCGTACCCGTTGCGTTCGAAAACCTACCCGCGTCCAGCACTGCTGTATCTGTCTTGTCACGTGACCTGCACCGCCGGAGTAACTCGGATCCATTCGAGTAAGATTGGAACGCAGCCCCAGAGTGCCTATCTCCTGACCGTGATCTGGCCAACCTAATCTGGCCCACCTCTGGGCGCAGCCATCTTGACGTCACGTGATCACTAATGTGGCAAACAGGCAAGATGGCGGCAACCGGGGGTGCCATTTCCGCTGCAGGCAGTGGATTCCGGTTTACCGCTCTAAGGTAAGACCACGGTGTAAGATACACTCTTTAGGTGAGGACACGGCGGGGCTGAATGCGCGGCGCGAGGAATCAGATAGTGTTCGTTCGACGGGCATCCGAAAGGCTGCATTATTCCGCGGCCACCGCTCGCAGAGCCGTTTATTGAGAGAGTTTGGCCATACATTGGTTTGGATAGGCGAGCATCTCGGGGCCAACCACAGGCCGCGAAACAGCCCCTAGCGGTGGTCGTGTGCTTTAAATTTGTGACACGACTATAGACCTTTCATCTGTGTACTCTCGTACCCAGCCACCTAATAGGTGTATCCGGTATGGGCGACGAAAAAATACTAAAACGTTTCAGCCTGTAACTAGTAAAAAAATAAGGGGAGGCAAAACGTTAATGTGTGACGGTTACGCTTATATCCTAAGTCTCTTCTACGCAGCGTGGCGACGGCGAAACAATGTCTTTCGCCGATACTGGAAGTGACGCCAATTCAAGATGGCGGCGACCCTTGGAGAAAGAGTCTATACTTCGTTTCACCTTATGTGCGAGCGAAGGCAAAACTGGAAGCGCGAGCGCGGAAGCTTCGTGCGTTCAGGCTTTGCTCGAGCGCACGAGCTGGGGAGAAATGCAAAAAGCGCTGGTCTCGCGCTTCTAGCTTTGGCTTCGCTCGCAGATAAAGTGAAACGAAGTATAATTTGAGCCGTGCCGAGCGGAACTCCGCGTCTCAAGACGCTCGCGCACCCCACCCTTTGCACTGCTTTCTTTCAGCCAGTCTCAGGACGCTGTTCTAGCAGTGCAGACAAAGGCATGGGCACGAGCGCGTGGCTTTGGAAGGTGCCTCCTATGCACGAGGTCTCGTACAAACAAAAGCGTTTCGCTGAGCTAGGCTCACGCGCCTGTACCTTTGTCTTCACTACAGACATTTGTGAGATGGAGTAGAGGTCTCCTGATTGGTCGACGCTGTGTCACAAATTTAGTTTACGCTCTAAGCGCGGGGGGAATCTTCGGCGCTGGCGGCGGCCTTTGCTCCGCCTATTGTCCAAACTCTCCTAATATACGGCTCTGACCGTGCCCGCGGCTGACAGTGTCGCAGGCGGCCAAACGGCGAAACTGCGTGAGAGCGAAAAAAATTATCTCGTTGCCATGACACCCCGGTACACCGTGATCTTTCTGCACGTGCGACGACCTCGATGCAGCTCTGCGCGTGTGGAGCATGAGTGCAGCACGAGCAGTCTTTGCCCTGCCCACGGGTCGACGAGGCATCTGTCGGTGCCGCTTGAAACCATAGTGAGAGAGAGAGTGAAAAGCGAACTTTATCTTCACTGCGCGAGTAGCGCGCTGTCCTCACCTGAAGAGTATTATCCTACGTGGGTAAGACTCAAGCTCGTTGGGGGAGACATATGCCACGCGCGTCGCTGAGCGAGCGCGTGCGTGGCCGAATAATTACCGTGCTTGGCTTCCGCGCGGCGGCCCCAGGTTCGATTCCTGGGAGCAGCCGTTTCTTTTGTTTGTGCTTTCAATTAACCGTTCTCGTAAGCTCGAGAACTTTGTTGTCTGATCGAGGCCCGAATGTTCTACGCGCCGAACCTTCTGCGCCGATTGTTCGAGAACCACACGCGTTTACATGACGTTGTTCGCGCGGCGAGCCGAAGTCAGTCTCGCCCACGGTGGTCTCGCCCCAGTGCTCGGTCCTGCTGTTTCACCGACATCGACGCCTGCGACGCTAACCTTCTTCTATTCTGGTTTGGGCACAAGTTCGCTCCATTACAGGTTTAATTTCTCCAGTTATTAGCCGCCTTATCATTTGTCATTCGTGACAATATATCATGCACAAAACACTTTCACCTCTCTTCTGAACGCCTAGCTTCATGCGTTTCCAAGTATAGTAAACTATAGTGGTGAATAAGATTGCTCCTCCCAGCTCTTTTCACATTAGGAGAACAAATGCTGAGACGAAGTCACCCCCTCTATAGCATTCGTTTCCCTAAAGTGGAGATTTCATTCACGCTATTAGTTCTACCGGTTGCAGATAACGTAGCTTCCATCTTCTGCACTTTTTCGAGCTTAGATATGTTTGTGACAGTTTGAGGGTCCCGCAGACAGGATGTGCATTCCAGGCAAGGCCTGACCAACGTTTTGTAAGCTGCAAGCTTCACTTCCACTGGGACTCTCAAAAGCTTCCCGTCGGATTTCCCAACCTTGACAGTGAACGTGAAATCATTCTTGTAATTAATCCGGTCGTAGCAGTTTGTGCCGCGGCAATTCATCGCACGTCACTTGTGCAACAACCCCTACCCCGGACCACACAGAGAAGAAAGTAAAACCCAAATCGGCCAGGGCGTGGTATAGCTTCGCGCTGGACGTCGAAGAAACACGCAGCTCCAAAAACCGCGAAGGAAAAGAGCGGCGGTGCACGTCCCCGGGCGACCACGCCCCTAATCAGCAGCCTTCCTCGGCCACGGCGGCCGGTGGTGAACGGCGGTCTTTCTGCGAAGGCCCTTGACTCGGGTCGCCCCCTCCCCCGAAGTGGGTCAGGGGCACGGGAAGCGAGTTTTCCTACCGCCGAACTCGCCACTGGCCGGGCTGCAATGCCGCGCCGGCCAGGAAGGGCCGTTGCCGGTGGCACGCGGCCAGAGACCATAGCGGCACTTGTCGAGCGCCGCAAGCGCCCAACAACGCTTCCGCTGGTCGCCTCGGTGGCTCCGAGGCAAGGCGCCGGCCTGCGGATCCCCAGGTGGCGAGTTCGAATCCCTGCCGAGGCGCCCGAAATTTGACGAAGGCGTATTGCGGAAAAGGCGCCGTGTAACCAAAATGTCCATTGCGCGTGAAAAAAAAAAATAAAAATAAAAAAGCAGATGGTTGAAATTAATCTTGTTTTCCGCTGGGGCGTGCCAAATGCCCTTCGTTTGTTTGGCACGTAAAAGCCTCAAGTTTCGCCTAAACACTTCCTCGGGGAACAGGCTATAAAAGGCGCAAGTTCGTCGGCTTCTTCTTTTGCGGAGGTTGTGGTGACGTCAGAACGCCGAGCTTTGATTGGCTTTGATCGAAGGATAGTGGGTAGACCTCAAGGCAGCTTGCTTCGAGGTCCACCCACTACCCTTCGATCAGAGCCAATCAGAGCACTGCGGCCTTCTGACGTCACCTCAACCCCTGCAAAAGAAGAAGCCGACGGCTTAGCGCTCCGCACTACACCGTTTCACATTAAGCCCGACCCCAGCCAACGCTAACGTCTGATGGAGCCAATCAATTGTAACACCAAAAGTGCATCGTCACGGCGCTCGTCGTCTTTGTGTGTTTGTTATCATCGGCGGAACCAATCACAGCACAGAAGGGAAAAAGAACGCAGGATCACGCCGCATTTACTTCGCGCGATTGGTTTAGTGATTGGTTTAGCCGGTGACAGAAACACACAATGACGACGAGCGCCGTGGCGATGCACTTTTGGTGCTGTAATTGATTGGCTCCGTCGGGTTGTAGCGTTGGCAGCGGTCGGACCTGAAGCGGAGTATACTATACGGCGAGCAAGTTTGCCAAAATGTGTCTTTGGCGCGTCGGAGTTCGAGAAGGAGCTGGCCAATGGTAAGAGCAGTATCGGGAACGCGCAGAAAACACGCGATGACGAGGCAGCCAAGCGCTCGCTCCGTCATTGGTCGACATCGGGGTGCAAACAACGAAAGCGCGTGGGTGCGTTTGGGTGCTAAACAAACGCGCGTAAGGCTCGCGGACGAACTTGCTCGCCGTAGAGAGTTTCCTCGACGACGCCTTTTGCGAGCGCGTCACTTCGTTTCGCTACGAGATAACGGTGACCAATCGTACAGCGTCAAAAGCGCAGCGTCGTGGTGTCCGCCGTGTTTCTGTATACGTGTTCTTCATGCATCGCTGAGCCAATCGCAAACAGAAAACGTTGGCTGCGTTTGGACTTTAGCCGAAGCGAAGTGCAGATCGTCAATCACTGGCCGAATCTGCTTAAAGATAGACGACCAGTTCGCGCTTTCTACTTTTCTCCCGCTTCCCCCTCTCTCCCCTTCTACCCTGTGCACCGTTGCCTGTTTCCTCCTCCCCCATGGTGAGGAGGGTCTTCTGCCTTGCAGAATCTCGAGTCTGGTCGTCGGCCTTTGAGGACCGGGAAGTCGTTGAGCAACTCCTCGTACGTAAGAATTGCTGTGGGGCTGAATTTTCATCGCCACACTCGAAGGGTATACCGGACAAGGTCCACGCTGTTCCGTTGCTTTGTTTTGTCTGATGGAGCAACCTGCGCGCTCTTCATCACGTTCCCGAATTCCAGCATGGCGCCGCGCCACTTCTGCTCCACGAGGTGCTGGCCTCTCGAGGTGCGCTGTATTGTTGTAAGCGATGTAGTTGGAAATAAAAATAGATGCGAACTTCAGCTAAGGAGGCAAACGCGGGACACGAATCGGACACGAGTGTGACGTCAGCGTTCGACGGAGGCTCGTATTCAATCAGCGACGCGAGTCCCGTCCGACCGCTGACGCAGCACTCGTCTCCAATCGTGCTGGCCTCCGGCAGGTGGCGCAAAAGATTCAGCTCTGCGGCCCCGTTATGAGGGAGCAGTGTTGTACGCACTCCTTCAAAACAGGAACGAAAGCTCGTTCTTCCTTCCTCGGAACGAGTTTTAACGGTTCGAAACGAACGCGTTCCCGTTACGTTTCTAAGCTTGAAATGTGTCGTTACATTATCGTTACATTTGCGTACTTTATTGAAATATTGTGCGGGACAATCCGTGGATAAAATAAAGCGAGCGAGAGAAAGTATCGGCACCGGTGCCATGTCGCTGCAGGATCACATTTGTTCCAGTTCTTTCCTTTAGACTATCAGACACTTCCCTATCCCTTGAAGTTGAAGGTGCTTTGGTGGATTCAAGTGTGTGCGTGCCATGTTTCAATAAATTAACTTTTTTTTCCTTGTTTCTTTTTTTCGGTAATGTGGAATTAAGCGGAATCTAGAACTCGGACCGTTTCCCTGTGTGGCAAGGTTGTGCTATACCATGTTGTAACCGGTCAAAGCGAATGTTAATATTGTACCGGTTATTTGTAAAGTGTTTTTATATTCATTTTCAAAATCATCGCTCATGTGATGTATCGAAAAGAATGTCACTGAGTCTAAATAAATGAAATAAAATGGCAAATTATTCCTTTCGAGGTTACTCGAGCACTTTTATTATTTTTTATTCGAGCACAGCATTATTCGAGCACAACAAATAAAAGCAATATATAGAGCCATTTATGGAAGATAACTTTTATTCCTAGCGCATATTGTCTGGAGGAGCTAAAGCATCCAGATATTGCTATGAAGTAAAGCGGTTCTCAATCCAGGAAGAGCTATAAAAAGCTGAAATCGGCACATATATATAGGAAACTGGTATTATGAATATGTAGGCACGCTAGAGATTAAGGAAGTCACGTCAGCCTTAACTACATGAGAGGGTTGTCTAATTATTTTCAAAGTCATGTAAACAATGACTGCATGTGAGGAACCTCTAGATATTCTCAAAGTCACGTAGACGTTAACTAGTTGTCAGGAGTCTCCAGATATTCTCGAAGTCACGACGATTGACATTCCAGGTGACCTGTCCAAGGCTGGTCACTTGTACCTCTAGCCACTCTAGTAGACTCAAAGGGTAGTTACCATGAGTTTGCAACCGTGCTTCCATTACCCCTTGCAGAGGACGTGCCCGGCCTCGATGCCGCAGAGCCGCCGCCGCGGTCCCCGAGCGGGCGGCAGGGCGTGCGCCAAAGCGTTGGCCAGCGTGCTCGCCTCGCTCTCCGCGGGCCTGCTGCTCCTGCTCCTCGGCGGACAGGCGCCCCTCAAGCCCCGAGACGACAACAACTTGTGGACGGGCCCTCCGCGATGGGTCGTGCTCCAGGACAACGTGACCGTGCACAGGGGCTCGGCCTACAACCCCCACAACTTTTCCTACCTCCTGGACAATGCCGAGCTGTGCGACCCCGCGGCGCCTCCCAAACTTGTCGTCCTCGTGGCTTCCGACTCCAGGACCGGGGCCGAGCGGAGGCAGGCCATCCGGGACACCTGGGGCCAGCGTATCCTCCAGGAAGCCCTGAGCTTTCGCATCGTGTTCCTCCTGGCCAACCCCGGCAACCAGACGTCGGCCCAGTCGCTACTGGCGGAGAGCTACGCCTACGGCGACTTGGTCCAGGAGGACTTTCCAGAGTCCTTCGAGCACCTGGCGCTCAAATCAGTGATGGGTCTCAAGTGGGTTGTGACTCGGTGCCCCGGAGCCGACTTCGCGCTAAAGACGGACGACGACATTTTGGTGCACGTGCCTAACCTCTTGGCCGCCCTGGAAGAAGCATCGCCCCTGGGTGACGCCATCTTGTGCCGCTCCAATCCAGTCCGACGAATCCTACGTCGGGACGAAGGCCCCCTGCCTCTGCGTCATCTCAAGTACTGTGTAGGCCGCGACGTGCTCCCTGGCGAGCTGTTTCCGCACTACTGCGGTGGCTTCGCGTACGCCTTCACCCTGAGCGCCGCTCGAAGACTCTACGAGGCAACCCTGGCGACGCCTGTGTTCTTCATCGAGGACGCCTACGTGACGGGCTTCTGCAGGCTCAAGGCCGGGCTACGGACACTGGGGCACCCCGGGATCTCGCTGATCCCCCGAGTGAGCCCCGCCAGGGCCAGCTGTGCCTTCGGTCGGGAGGGCAGGATCACCTCGCACGAGCTGGGTCCGTCGGACATGCAGGCGCTCTGGAAGGAGATCAACACCCAGGGCTTCTTCTGCCCGAGGGTCGTGGGGGTCATCGCTCCGGCCGCGAAAAGACGCCGATACTGATCACACGGACTAACTGCTGGAAGCCTGTGCCTTATTCGTGTTGGTGAGAGGGAAAGGACCCGTACTCGATCGGGCAGCGTGACGGGTTGGATGCTTCGAGGGCTGCCGCACATCGAACAGTGATGTGTCTTGTGGTCACTTGAGACTGAAATCCATGCGAGCTCCAGCTAGCCGACGAGATCAAACGCCAGGGGTACGGGCCAAACGGCCTTCCAAATACTTCTGTACGTAACCTGGTGGAACTCCAGGTGAAATTAGGACTTTGCAGGTTGCACTGTAATCAAGCAAGAAGTGCTACAACCAGCGGCGCTGGTTGCATCAAGCATCATGAGCGCTTGCTAATTCGACTTAATCTATTTCCCAAGAAAAGATGCACCGCTGCTGTGGCCAGCCGCTGTTGTACCCCAATCCAGTTAATATCTGCCCTCTTGTGTATAAGACAGGTACAATTGCGGACAATATGAGTTGAAACCGGCTTTCGTGCTTATTTGACGTCCCTACCAGTGTTTGAGAGATCTGTGGTAAACTGGGAAGGGAATCTGAAACTGAGATTCTATACTTCGGACTATTTGACAAATTGATAGCTTATAGAGCTTGCGGGGATCGCAGAGGCATAAAAAGGTCAGGTAGGGTGTTTCAGTTCATACCGTCCGCGGGTGTACATTCCGTGCCTCTTAAAGTGTTTACTTTTGAAGCACGCAAAACAGAGACTGTTACCATTACCGAAGTAATTCTGTGACCAACAGACAGAGAAGTTTTTAAAATGGCGCCTTTCGAGTTCCGAACAACCAATTAATCGGTGCAACATTTTTTTTTTAGTAGGCGTTTTTAAGTAAAAAAGGTACTTTGTAGCTAAAGGGACACTGACACCCCAAAAATAACTTATTCTTGGCGAAACACTTACTCCCCTTAACTAGAGCCACTATATCAGCTACGTCTATCAACAATCGAATCTCAATTTTTTTTCCAGGTTCGTTATTCTGTTCTTAAGCGGGCGCAATCAGCGATAGTTCCCATTCCAAATCGTGACTTTCTGAGCTTGAGATACCGTCGGGAAGCACAGGTGGTATCGTTTTGCTCTGCAGCAGACAATTTTAACAATTCTGGAAAATGGAAAAGCGTTTTCTACGATTTTAGATAAAACTTCAAAACGACAACTGGCAACAATAACGCTAGGTAAAAAGATGGCCAAGCTGTCGTTACTCTGAAACGTAGCTTGCTTGGTGGCCCTACCCCCAACGTTTCTTGTCGAATAGGCATGTACTTGCTGAAGAAAGCGAACAGAGTTAAACCGAAACCAGAGAAATGCGACGTCATATTGATGCTACGACGTCATATTAAACAGGAGTCGCGGGGAGCCATTCATTGCGACTACGCGTTCAAAATTTCTTTAGATCAACGTGTTTCTTCTTAATCGTCATAAAAGTTACGTTTTATTAATCTGCATACCTTAATTATTATAATATGTGTCACAAATGACCTACAACTTGAAACATATTTTGGCCACTCTGTCGTCATCGCACGTGACAATCAAAAATGGAGTGTGAGCAGACCAGAACACCCGTTGCTTGACCGGCAGCTTTCAGCAGAAAAAAAGTAAATTGTCAGCCAAAACTATTTTTTATGCTAGTTCGACCCTCGCAGAATGTGTTGCAGTAAACATTTTGGCAAAGACAAACACCTGCTCAGTGTCCCTTTACAATATTTTTTTACACAAATATTTGCTTTATTTATTAAACGGCACAGCAAGACCAATTGAGTGGCATTCGCGTTTGGGTGCGATAAAGGTGCGAGCACTGCGAGCTTAATCCAATATGTATTTTAGTTGCTGGTTGCACACTGTGAGATTTCAAAGCTTAACTACGTTTCAGTGAAAAATACGAACTAAATAATTTAAACCTTGATAGCTGCACTCAGACGCAGGCGGCCCACATCTGTGCTCCAGTTGGAGGTGGCGCTACATGTCATTGAAGGGCACACTGAAATAAGAGAGACGTCTCTGAATGGCACCGGCTCGCCATGGCACAAGTCTGTCGAAGGTTCACTCGCGTTTCAGGCAAACGCCGTGAGATGCGCAACATGTCTAGATACTCGAGGAACCGTCCTTAGTCGCGCGTACATTTTCAAGGCCACGCGGCGCACCACCGCGCCTGCGTGGCGGCCCCTAAACCGACAGTGCCCCTGCCGGGAAAAGCTCGAAGCCCGAGCAGACCTTTACCTGGCCTTCTTTCAGACACCTATTTTCTTTTTCTGCCGCGTTGAAGGACGAGCGTCGCGTCGGCAGGAAGTTTGCACAACCGCATTGTCCGCTATTCCGTTTTTACTTTAATTTTAGACTCATTTTCGCTTATTTAATTTTGTAAGAAGCTAGATTGCACGAAAATTATGTTCAAACGACAGCGGCCATCACGACATGTTCTGGAAGCGACATGTGGCGCCACCTCTTGATAGGCGCATGTAACGCTTCATAGGAAGCGAGCGCCCTGTTACAAGAATCGGGGTGCAACTGCATACCAAAATTTGTAGCAATTTAGATTTTTTTTAAATTTATTATTGAGACAGCACCACCTTGAGATTTCGCAAGTGAAAACCACCAGTTTTGTCCCGTTCATGATTGTTCAACTAGTTCATCACCACTGCCCGAAAATGATAAAGTAAAGCTGAATTATTTCCAGAAGCAAATCAAAGCTGTGGGTCCAAAAATAACTTCACTAGACCTGTCATATCTTCAAGTGATTATCAATTCTGTGAAAGCCTGATTAGCTTGTACCTTGCAGCTTGTTCGTGGCAGAGCTGGTGTGCTCGAACACACATGAAACAACCTCAATCGGATAATATCTAAGGTATTCAACAAGTCTCAAAACATGTTTCTTTTGTTTGTTTCACGCAAGCTAGCTCGAGCAAGCCAGCACAGCCACCTGCTGGTGTAGCAGCAGGAGTTGGCGCTAGTCGCGAAATCCAATCTTGACCAATAACAAGGCAGTTGTCTAGCGACATATTTGCTCATTTCCCGGAAAGATGGGGATATCCAGCTCACAAGTCTCTAACCCAGTCTTGGCAACTCAACACATCCACTACCCATCGGGTGGCGAAACCATTGCCATCACCCCAATGCACATCAATGCAGCGCCACTGTGCCAACTACCCCAAGTGATCTCTGCCACGAGTCTCCCTGTGTAAGTCTGACACTGTACCAATTAAAGGGCATTACCGCTGTTCATCGACAAAACATTATGCTTAGTCGTTATCCTTCTGCTCCTGTCGGGTAACCTCGCACCAACACGACGTGATATTTCATATTTTGGTGGGTCGCAGGGTAGCAGAGATTGGGAAACACTGACCGAATTGTTTCTATCCTCTCCGGTGCGTGAAGGGAAAACCCATCCTAAACAATATTACTACAAAAGGGAAGTGAATGGCATGTGGACTGTATGCGGCCATTCTTGAGTGCGGCGCAGGAAAAAGTGAACGCCGTTTACAACTCCCTGTAACGCCGAATTAGAGCGCAGCTCTTGAGGAGGAGGAGGGAAGGGTACTGAGCGGGGGGTCACGTGACCTCGGGGAGGGGAGGGTCACGTGACCTCGGGGGAGGGGGTCACGTGACCCCGCCTCATCGATGTCACCGAAGGTACCCGAGGTCCTCGGAGGGGGGGGGGGGTCTCGCGGTTACGCCGACGCCGCTTAAGCTGGAAAGCCGCTCTAAAACATATACTGGTGCCCTAAGGATCGAGGTGTCTCCACAGCGAAGGGCGAAACTGGCAATTTCAAGATAACGGGAACCAAAAGAGTCAAACCCTTTGCTGTAATGTAAAGAACAAAAATGAACTCACACATACGAACTAAGCCTGTTGAGTAGTTTCGAGACAGGTATAGAACGCTTACGTTCGAGGTACGTCATATCATTGAAACGTTTACTGTTATTCTAGGTAATTCGTATACTGATTACAGAATTTTCGGGAGGGATTTTTTGGCTTTTTTTCGTAACGCCGTGTGTTCGATACTCTACGCCACCGTATGGAAGGCAGCACGACATTTCTGGCATATGGTACGTGCTCCATGTGCCCCAGAGGTCCCTTCAGTGTTTGTTCCACCATACAAGGCTTAGAAGAATGACAGGTGAATCCCCACAATGGGCGTGATATAACATAGCACTGGCACCCTACATTCTTCGGACTTAATTGCCAAAGAACCGTCGTAAAATCCTATTCATATTATCAAGAATCCCTAACTTCCCTCAGGTATATATCCCTAAAACCGAGGTCAAACTGCTAATAAATGAAAATGAGGCGAAAGTGCGTCTAGAAACTAAAAGCAAATGTGGCAGCATCTTGCGTCGGCGACGTATAGGGCGACTTACACGACAACAGCCAGGAATGGGCTCGAACTTTCCAGGGGAGTAAGGATCGGTCGAAGAAAGAGGTTCGAACCCCGGTCCCTCGCGTGAGAGCCGCGATGCGCTGCCAACCTCAAGACACACACACGCGGCAATACCTCATAAGGAAGACAGTGCATACAGACACTGTCTGAGCTGCGTTTCTTCCTTGTATGACGGTCACACTGGACATCCGAAATCTGACTTCCAACGTGTTCGAAGACTATACATATGTATGAATTAGATATGCTTCGAGCAGCAACGCCGTGTCCTTCGTATGATGTATACGACCAGTGTGATTGCGACTTAATGGAAGCTTCATTTTAGTAACTGCCGTCTCCTTCGACCACTATCGGCGGGATTCACGGATCGCGCGGAGCAGTTAGTATAAATGCTTCATCAAACAAAGCTTTTTTGTTTTGTTTTTTGCGAATGGCATATTGCATGTTGAATACGTCAAAGCATCATTCAAACCACCGGGCTCTTCAATAATAATACTTCATAGCTGGTCCTTTTTTACGCCCTTAGATGGGAACGTTATGCGCCGAAAAACAGAGGGAGAGGAGGAGCCGAGTATTACGGGCACATCCCGCTCCGTGGACGTAGCCCGTGATACGCTTTCCGCGCGCCGCTGTGCCCCCTCTCCGAGATCACGTGACACTCACACGGCCTTGGATTGGCTCCGATGGCTCGTAGCATTCGCTGCACCCGGACGTAAGGTGAAACGGGGTATAAACGATTGCAAGTACGGCCTCATCGCCCCGCCATCTTGCTCACTTGGGGACTGATGGGCGCGTCACAATTCGATTACGACGCCTCTCAGGGCGCCGCCATCTTGCTCACTTGGGGTGTGCTTGAAGGCGATCATAATCCGATTACGACGCCTTGTTAAGGCGTCATATTCGGATTATGACGCCTTCAGGCACACCCCAAGTGAGCAAAATGGCGGCGCCCTGAAACCGTAATTGCAACCCCCCCCCCCCCTCCTCACCTCTCCCCTTCCCCCGAAAATGCATTCCTGGCTACGCCACTGGTGGCGAGAGGTGTTTGTTCTCCTGCACGAACGCATTATGTTTTTGCGGTGTTTCAAATGTGCCCTATCGGGTGCAATTTTTTTTTATCTTTCTTTCGTCGTCTCGGAACATAAATAATAATAATAAATATAAAAAGACCGACACACACTGCTTCGCGCCTGTTCAGAAATCAAGTCATTCTGATCGGCAGGCAGTCAGAGCTCGAACGAACGCCGTCGCTGTTTCACGTGTTAACAAAGCAATCTCACGAACAGCTGTAGTCGCATTATGAAGCAGAAGAAAAACCACCTTGCCAAAACACCGGCAATGTGCGAGGAAACTTTTCTAGCTCATCTGGCCATTCCCGGCTCTCTCTTCAATAACTACTCGTCTGCTCTTCAACCCAGGGATCCTGGGTTCAATCCCCACCCCTGCCCGTTTCGATCTGGATGAGCATCGTCCCGACGTGCGGTCGTGTATCACTAACTGCGTGGTGCACGTTAAAGACCCCAGACTAGCGGTTGTACTGCACTGGCTAAATTCTCATCTACAGCTGAGAGACAAGTCGGCCGTTGAGGCAGACTAAGTTCAGGCTGTAAAAACATACATTCACCATTCTTTTCTTTTTGCTTTTAAATTAACGTGGTTGCTCAGAAAATGTGACAATAAAGGACACTCTTTTTTTTAAATATAGACGTACATATTTTGCAATTATCACAAAAGGGTGTATGTATTAAATAGCATATTTTTCTCAGCAAGTTGTTACCGTGTTCCTTTTTAATATCGATCTGCATGCAACGTGTGGTCGTGATTTATACAGGGGAAACCCTTTTGTATTGCAATACACGGAA
>JAZHYW010049975.1:0-55388 GCA_037355805.1 Ixodes ricinus
CACGAGAAGCAGCCGCCGAAATGGAAAAGGTGGAGCGGCAGGCAACGGATGAGTGGAGAGCCACGTGACTGGCGCCCTGTTGCGGCGATACGCCGAAACACACTTCCCCCGGGTGAACAAGTGTATTTCGGGTCCTCGCCGCCGAAAAAGCTGTGCGCTGACGTCCAGGTTCCCCGAGAAATGGCTCTTGGAAGCTCCGTGCTACCAGATCCTCGCGCTCCAAATCTGCGACCGGGCACTCTGTGGCTCCGTCGTCGAAGTGCCAGGCTCTGTGAGTATAGAGGAAGCTACGCCCGGACATAAAAAGTGGTCCCCGAAGAGTGGCAACGAATGACGTCACAGAAACCGGAGCGTCACGCTGTCGGATGTCGCGATCCCTGGCGGTTGGTCCTACAAATGCTGGCGAAAAGCACGAGCGAACGCGAGGTGTCGCCGTCGGCGCGGCGTCCCAACTTCTGGCTGCCGAAGCTTCCGTGGACTGCCACAGCAGCGTCGTTCGATTTAAGTGCGCCTCCTGCACTGGCGCAGAAAAGTGTAGGGCGGCGTAGTTCCGGTCGTATCTCAGAAACGTATAGCGGAAGTACACTGCCCTACACATTTTTGCACCGGTGAAGGAAGTGCAGGTAAATCGTACGAAGCTACGGGAGAGCGACCTGCAGAGGAGCAGACGCCTGTCACCTCCACCGCCGCTGCTGGGACACGGCCAGGATCGCGACCGGCGCCAGCGTGAAACTTTTACGACGTCACGAGGCGGAAATCAAGAAACCAATTTTTTTTCTCTCTTTTTTTGACGCGGTTAACACATTAGTTGGAGACGCGTTCTCCAGGCCCCATAAATTCTGTTAACTAATAGTGAATTACCAGCTTGTGTATATAAGAAGGCCGCCGTGCTCAATTCGTTACGTCTCCTGCCGGAGGCCAGCATGGCACGAAAAGTGGACGCGAGTGCAGGGTCAGTATTCGGGTGGAACTCGTGCCCACTCAAATTGAACACGAGTTTAAGAAGGCAGCCGCGAAACCTTGGACGCTGAAAAGGAAGTCCAAGCATTGTACACTCACAACTAAGCTCGTAATTTCTAGTATTTGTGGGAGCCACTGGTTTCCCTCCCCGAGAAGGCGTAAGCCGCGGACGTTCCAGGCGGGGTCGGCTGACTTCGAGCCTGGTCGCTCCGTATCGTGTCGGAGAGACTACGTCACCATGCTGGCCTACTCTCTCGCACTCCTCCGCCCGACGACCAAGATCGCGTGGGAGAGTCGGGCCTGCCCTCCGAGTGGACGGCCGTGTGGTCGAGGAGTCCTGGATTGGACTCCGGGCAACGGGTCGAGTCGCGGCGCGAGCTCGTCCGACCGGTGATGACTCCACGCTAGTGATTCCCCTGGCTCTGACAGTTGGCGTCCCCACTACCTGTGGACGTCCGTCTGCCGAGAGCCCTGGCCCCCAACTCCTGCGACGACGGGTAGCGGCGTGAGCTCGTCCGACCGGTGATGACTCCACGCTAGTGATTCCCCTGGCTCTGACAGTCGGCGTCCCCACTACCTGTGGACGTCCGTCTGCCGAGAGCCCTGGCCCCCAACTCCTGCGACGACGGGTAGCGGCGTGAGCTCGTCCGACCGGTGATGACTCCACGCTAGTAATTCCCCTGGCTCTGACAGTCGGCGTCCCCACTACCTGTGGACGTCCGTCTGCCGAGAGCCCTGGCCCCGCAACTCCTGCGACGACGGGTAGCGGCGTGAGCTCGTCCGACCGGTGATGACTCCACGCTAGTAATTCCCCTGGCTCTGACAATCGGCGTCCCCACTACCTGTGGACGTCCGTCTGCCGAGAGCCCTGGCCCCCCAACTCCTGCGACGACGGGTAGCGGCGTGAGCTCGTCCGACCGGTGATGACTCCACGCTAGTAATTCCCTGGCTCTGACAGTCGGCGTCCCCACTACCTGTGGACGTCCGTCTGCCGAGAGCCCTGGCCCCCAACTCCTGCGACGACGGGTAGCGGCGTGAGCTCGTCCGACCGGTGATGACTCCACGCTAGTAATTCCCCTGGCTCTGACAGTCGGCGTCCCCACTACCTGTGGACGTCCGTCTGCCGAGAGCCCTGGCCCCCAACTCCTGCGACGACGGGTAGCGGCGTGAGCTCGTCCGACCGGTGATGACTCCACGCTAGTAATTCCCCTGGCTCTGACAGTCGGCGTCCCCACTACCTGTGGACGTCCGTCTGCCGAGAGCCCTGGCCCCCAACTCCTGCGACGACGGGTAGCGGCGTGAGCTCGTCCGACCGGTGATGACTCCACGCTAGTAATTCCCCTGGCTCTGACAGTCGGCGTCCCCACTACCTGTGGACGTCCGTCTGCCGAGAGCCCTGGCCCCGAACTCCTGCGACGACGGGTAGCGGCGTGAGCTCGTCCGACCGGTGATGACTCCACGCTAGTAATTCCCCTGGCTCTGACAGTCGGCGTCCCCACTACCTGTGGACGTCCGTCTGCCGAGAGCCCTGGCCCCCAACTCCTGCGACGACGGGTAGCGGCGTGAGCTCGTCCGACCGGTGATGACTCCACGCTAGTAATTCCCTGGCTCTGACAGTCGGCGTCCCCACTACCTGTGGACGTCCGTCTGCCGAGAGCCCCTGGCCCCCAACTCCTGCGACGACGGGTAGCGGCGTGAGCTCGTCCGACCGGTGATGACTCCACGCTAGTGATTCCCTGGCTCTGACAGTCGGCGTCCCCACTACCTGTGGACGTCCGTCTGCCGAGAGCCCTGGCCCCGAACTCCTGCGACGACGGGTAGCGGCGTGAGCTCGTCCGACCGGCGATGACTCCACGCTAGTAATTCCCCTGGCTCTGACAGTCGGCGTCCCCACTACCTGTGGACGTCCGTCTGCCGAGCAGCCCTGGCCCCGAACTCCTGCGACGACGGGTAGCGGCGTGAGCTCGTCCGACCGGTGATGACTCCACGCTAGTGATTCCCTGGCTCTGACAGTCGGCGTCCCCACTACCTGTGGACGTCCGTCTGCCGAGAGCCCTGGCCCCGAACTCCTGCGACGACGGGTAGCGGCGTGAGCTCGTCCGACCGGCGATGACTCCACGCTAGTGATTCCCCTGGCTCTGACAGTCGGCGTCCCCACTACCTGTGGACGTCCGTCTGCCGAGAGCCCTGGCCTCGAACTCCTGCGACGACGGGTAGCGGCGTGAGCTCGTCCGACCGGCGATGACTCCACGCTAGTGATTCCCCTGGCTCTGACAGTCGGCGTCCCCACTACCTGTGGACGTCCGTCTGCCGAGAGCCCTGGCCCCGAACTCCTGCGACGACGGGTAGCGGCGTGAGCTCGTCCGACCGGCGATGACTCCACGCTAGTAATTCCCCTGGCTCTGACAGTCGGCGTCCCCACTACCTGTGGACGTCCGTCTGCCGAGAGCCCTGGCCCCGAACTCCTGCGACGACGGGTAGCGGCGTGAGCTCGTCCGACCGGCGATGACTCCACGCTAGTGATTCCCCTGGCTCTGACAGTCGGCGTCCCCACTACCTGTGGACGTCCGTCTGCCGAGAGCCCTGGCCCGAACTCCTGCGACGACGGGTAGCGGCGTGAGCTCGTCCGACCGGCGATGACTCCACGCTAGTGATTCCCCTGGCTCTGACAGTCGGCGTCCCCACTACCTGTGGACGTCCGTCTGCCGAGAGCCCTGGCCTCGAACTCCTGCGACGACGGGTAGCGGCGTGAGCTCGTCCGACCGGCGATGACTCCACGCTAGTGATTCCCCTGGCTCTGACAGTCGGCGTCCCCACTACCTGTGGACGTCCGTCTGCCGAGAGCCCTGGCCCCGAACTCCTGCGACGACGGGTAGCGGCGTGAGCTCGTCCGACCGGCGATGACTCCACGCTAGTGATTCCCCTGGCTCTGACAGTCGGCGTCCCCACTACCTGTGGACGTCCGTCTGCCGAGAGCCCTGGCCCCGAACTCCTGCGACGACGGGTAGCGGCGTGAGCTCGTCCGACCGGCGATGACTCCACGCTAGTGATTCCCCTGGCTCTGACAGTCGGCGTCCCCACTACCTGTGGACGTCCGTCTGCCGAGAGCCACTGGCCCCGAACTCCTGCGACGACGGGTAGCGGCGTGAGCTCGTCCGACCGGCGATGACTCCACGCTAGTGATTCCCCTGGCTCTGACAGTCGGCGTCCCCACTACCTGTGGACGTCCGTCTGCCGAGAGCCCTGGCCCCGAACTCCTGCGACGACGGGTAGCGGCGTGAGCTCGTCCGACCGGCGATGACTCCACGCTAGTGATTCCCTGGCTCTGACAGTCGGCGTCCCCACTACCTGTGGACGTCCGTCTGCCGAGAGCCCTGGCCCCGAACTCCTGCGACGACGGGTAGCGGCGTGAGCTCGTCCGACCGGCGATGACTCCGCTTGCATTTACCCCTTTGGCTCTCAGGTCGGCGGGCGCTGCGGGCACACTGTGTACGCGGCTCGCTTGGCCGCAGTGTCTTGTTGGGGACCCTGGTACTCAATAAACGCTGTCTGATACCGGGATCATCGTTGTTGGCATGGCGTTGGCCGAACCCGGCGTCGCGACCGCCCTCGCTGGTAGCCGTCGGCCGCGCGGTGGGACGGGCATCGGATTTCCCCTTTGAGCACAGGTCCCCAGACGTAAAGGTGCGTAATCCTCCCTCCTTTATCCCCCCATATTATAATTCGCCCCTTTTTTTTTTTCAAATATACGGATAACACATAGTAACAAAGACTAATCTAAAACAACCTGAGGGTGGAGAAAAAATTCTTGCAATTACTCTATATCGAATATAAAAGAACAAGCTATGTTAGTAAACTTTCAACATCTTGAACACCCAAAAATAGGAACAGAGAGGGGACAACACACACGTAAAGGCCCGTTCACACTCTTGCGACCGACTTCGACCGAGAGAGACCAGATCTGTTAAAACTTCTTAAAATTTCATTTCTGGCGCCATCTATGCGGTGATCGTGGAACTGCATTTCACAAGAGCGACGGTTTTGCGGCATTTTCGAGGTCGAATGTGCGTAATACCTATGAGAAAGGCTCGTTTATAACGTTTCCAAAAGTTTTTCGAGACAAGAAAGAAAGGATAATGCGCGGGAGAAATAGAAAATATGCCGGATTGTCAAGTTTACACTGCAACCCGATAGATGGCGCCACTGTGTCCTCTGGTTTAAGAGGTTGTAAGGAATCAAGATTTAAGAGGTCGTAAGAGTGTGAACGGGCCTTAAGTGTGTATTTGTGTTTTCCTATATCCACGGGTGCGATGTTGAAAGCTAACCAGCCCGCCTGTTCCTTCTCCGTTATTTCTATATTGGTAACTTGCCCAATAAATCTAAAGTCGACCTCTAGATCCGTCATGGAACTAACCGTCTTATGATTTTGTTTACCTCTGTACAGAACACATCTGGACCTTCGTTTCACAGGTTTATGCAGTTCAGAGCATTTCGACAAACACGTCATAAACATCCTGTTGCGCGATTCTGGCGCGTTACTGCAGGACGGATTGTTAAAAAAAAAATTTCATTCGCACTATCAACAAATGGAATAATCTTCCCGCCTACATCACACATGCGCCATCCACCGAATAATTTTTGTCATCACTGCACAGTTCCTTTTTTAGTCCACGTTCCTAGTTATTGTTATTTACTTCGTTTCTGGAATATGTATTGTGGTATGAGTGTCCTCCATTGCTTTGGCTGCTAAACGGTAGCTATAAATAAAATTACTAAAACTATTAAAATTAATAAAACAAATAAGATGAGTGGAGTTGTAGTTCTAATTGTTGAGTGTGAATCGATTTTTAAAAAAATTCACACAAATGAGGCATTACTTATGTACTGCTGAAATTCTAATTGATACTGCCTACTTTCAGAGCTGGTAATTATACTTGAAGTTGCGATTATATTTCCAAATCAATTTATCAAATTTGTGAGGAAAAAAATGGTCAACGTGCAGGCGAGCTGGTGTACATTAATCATGATGTTTAAGCCCTGGTACTGGGAAGGAAACTTGAAGATATATTAAATGGCACCGAAGGAAGGTGACAAACCAGCGTCTCACTCCCACCTTAGCTCATTGAGACGCTGGTCTGTCCCATTTCTTCTGTCCCTTCTATTACATCAAGTTTCCTTCCAAGTCTGAGGATTTAAGCATCATGATTATTACCAAACTTGTTCACTGATAGATTTCATTTATTTTCTTAATTTCTCTCTCTCTGTATAATAAAAAAAAAACTTAAAATGATGTTCAGTAAGCAACTTATATGGTTTTGAATGCGAACACGGTTTCGTTTAAGGCTCAGGTGAAGCCGATACCAGTATTACCAGGAAACCAAAGCCGACGTTAGAGTTCTTCCAAGCGCGTGCCATGCCTCGCCTTTCGTTTGCACACTGCAGGGTTGATTGGGTGCGACTCGCCGCCGCCGCTTCACTCCCGGCGAGCGACGTAACCTTCACCCCGTTTCACTTAATATGCACGAGGGCTTCTGGATCCGAATCACATTGCCGAGGGTTACGTGCTCCCGGTCCGCGCAGCCTCCGACTTAATGTCATGCAAGCGAGCCCCTCTCCTCGGCGAAGTCACGCGCCAGGATGACGTGGAGCGGATTCTCGATTAATTGTCAATTGAAAATCGGGATCGCCCGTTTCCAACTCTGCGTGCAGTTGCTATTCATGTCTGTCCGAGTCGCACAGCGGTTGGTGGCGGAGTATCCTGTTCAAACCGTTCGACACTGACCATCTTTGGGGGAAGAAGAAAGTTAACAGTCAGTCGAGTGCCTCACCCCGAGCAGCGGCCCACTTTATCAAAACAAGCGTGTCTTCACCGCAACAGAATTGAGGCAAACTTTTTAACTAATATAATAAATATGGCATTTGAAGTACATATCGACAACTATATTACGAAAGCTATTTCGTTTATGTATGTATCTTATAAGGGAAAAATCCCGAAAACACACCGAAAGTAAGTGAAAATAGTGATTAGAGTACAATTTGCCTTAACATGTCCTCAAAGTAAAGCTACACTCTACCAACATCCAGTGCACTTACACACCCGAAAGCAACTGCAGAGCAAATCGTTCTATCTGAGGAAGGAATTTGACGAACGACGAGGCATGAATTATGCCTAGGCCTAGTAAAACAGCCTGAGCTGCAACAATTACGTATCACGTTTTTAACTCATGCTTAGTTTCACAATGCAGACGTATTCTTTTATGTCTAAACACCTTTTCGGCCATGTCAGTTGTCGTCCCAAGTGCTTTGAGAGAAAGGAAACGCCCTGGATTTGCAGCGGGAGCATATTTTATCCATCTATTGAAGCAAAATTGTCACCATTAATAAGAATGCAGTGCTGTTTGAATGACCTGTCTCCTAATGTTGACGTATTTTCAGATTTTTGTTTGTTTTTAAAGGGAGCTTGAGTTGCATCTTTTTGGCTCTTAATCTGCATGGCATTCTCGTCGAATGTGATTATTAACCTGAACTGTGTTTTGATCTTGATTTATGTGCCACCATATTCTGACCGGCTGCGTTGTTCTGGGGCATCAAAGAAATAAAGCAATTATTATTATTATTATTATTATATATTAGTCAAAGCTACCCTCTCGCCCTTCCACAGTCTTAGCTGAAACTGAAGAACCGACGCAGACGACCTCTCTGAATGGCTAATGTCGGCTAAAGCAGAAAAGTGGCGACACGATTTGAAGAGCGCCGCTCGCAATCTTTGGACAAATATGATGGCGGGTGAGTGCTGGAGAGAAAAAAAATATCAAGACAAATGATTGCGCGCGGCAGAGGAGAAATAAGAGAATATGCCCACGCCTCCAGAGCATAGCAGAGGCTAGAGCCACTAAATGAGCTGCGCTTAGAGTACCGGCACTCCGTTCCCCAACATTGTTGTGGGCGCCGCCATTTCGGTTCGTATGCAGAGCAGACGCAACTGCGCGATCGTCATGATTCAAAAGTGCGACTTCCTCAGCATTAGATTCGGTGTTAGGAAGGTCATGTAATATTGCTTTGTTCTGTCGCGAACTGTTTATACATTTGTGGAGGACGGAAAAGCGTTTCCTGTGATTTCAGATAAAGCTTCAGATAGCTGGCAACCATGATTTTAAGACAAAATATGGCCAAGTGTCGTTACTCTGAAGCGTAGCTTATTTAGTGGCACTAGCAGAGGCTGCTAGTGCTCTGAAAGCGTAGGCCAATCAACAAACGCTAGGAGCTCAACCTGACGACTATCCACATATTTCCTTCGGTGTGTTCTTCGCAGCTCGTGCAATCTTTTTGCGTTTTGCAAGACTGCTCTCTTCAAAAAGTTTTCTTCTTTTTTTTTTTTTTGCGGGAAGAACGTCCGTTTTTTTACTTTTTGGATAACTACGAGTGCCCACCATTCTTTTTGTTGTCTTTGCACAAATTTTCCCTAAAAAACCATCTCGAAAACCGCCGTCGCGGTCCGCCGTCAGAGTCCCGGAAAGATAAAGAAACAAAATTTCTCGAAATTAAAACTAGGAATTTTTCAGGGGAAAAAATAATTTCATACCCTGGTTTATCCTTACCTGAATAATATGTCCGCTGGTTGTTTTTGAAATAACTTCCACTTATGGATTTATTTTGATGAAAGAATTGTGCGGAACATAGAGTGGCGTATGATTTGCAATCCTCAAAATTTTTTGGATTTAATCAAAGTATCAGGATTTAGATTATGATGTTTCCTAAGCAGCTCACCTACATACTTTCACTGCGTAAGTTTTATTCCTTTTGCGTTACCTTTTCTCTCATTTCGTTTAGAACTTCCTTCTTATTTATATGTATTTTTATTTAAAAAACAAATAAAAAACTCGCCTTTCCACTTTTTTCACGTGTGAAAACTGAAAACCTAGGGAGACTTGTCTTCCCGAGTACGGTACTCGTATGTGCGTGAGTTGTTGCGATGTTCTCTCTTTAAACGCGGCATTGTCACACGTATCTGGGCGGCCTTGCGCGTGGTTATGGGTGTACGAACGTGATTGCTGGCGTTATCAACCATCATCACATATGTAGGTGCTTGTTGTGTTTTTCTTCGGGCTGGTGCAATCATGGAGGTGCGCAATGATGTAAGTTGTTGCATGTACGATTAAAGAGTGAGAGATGTCAATTGCCCTCGAGATATGGCACGTAATTACAAAACCACCGTAGATTTTGACTGTTGAGTGGGTCCGGTGTAACTGCTAGCCTAGGACATTAAACACGTACCTCGACCTGGCTTTCTGCTACGTCTACGCTCCCCACTATCACTACATTTTGTTTTTCAAAGATTTCAAATATTAAATCATAAACTACAAGTTCCGGCCCTAAGCTGGACCAAAACGTCTTCAAAGATTGACTGCTGCGCCAAACCATCTTGGAGGGCTGCTGAATTGCACATTGTTCGCGATAGTGTATATGATCGCTTACAATTAAGCAAGTTGCAACGTCCAATCTCCAAAAGTTCCGCCCACACAGAAAAAAAAAAGCTGCGGGGTCAGCTGCCCACTTGTGGTAAAATACTGCACAGTGGCAAGTACAAAACACCATCGACCCGATAATTCTATGGATAATTTGAAGTTAATTTATACAGAAATATATGTGGTTATAGAGGCCCATGCTTCGCAGCGTTTCATTGCGCGACGGCAGAGAAATAGAGCGATTTTATTAAGTAGCGCAAGGAAGTCATTTTTCTCCGGAGCTTCTCATGTAGATCTTATGTTGCAACAGCCTATAGGAGCAACTTCATCCAGCCCCCTCCCATGTAAGAAAAAAAATCATTGAAACCCGCGTGGCTGGAAATCGATAACTCCCGACCCTCAAATCGACTGACGGGACAAGTTTCTCGCTCCCCGCGCTCGCGCTGACGCAACCGTCCGCGAACAGAGCCGAGCACGAGCGCGCCGACGTGCGCACAAAGCCTTGAACGACGACGGCAACACTCCGATCTCCCGAGGCGAGGCTTCTGAACAAAACGCAACCGGCAAACGCGGCACCACCCAATCAGCGGAACCTACGGCGGTGTAAAGTTTGTAACCCGCCCGCATAACCTAACCGTTTATCAGCACGTGGACGCGAGGCGGTCGTTCGCCTGCCTTCCCCCGGCAGCGTGCATGCAGCAGCAGCTCTGGGCACCGCCTGGTATCTGGGTCGCCCCGCCGCTTCTGTGCCAGACGGCAACGCCACCGCGGCGACAATCGGGATCGGCCAGGGACGCCGGGCTGCTGCCGTACGCCTCGCCCCTCGCGCTGAGAAGCGAGCGTGTCTTTCTTCGATCTCGGGGAGTTGGTCGGGGACACCCCGCCGGAATGGAGGTCTCTTCGTGTAGCGTAGAAAGAACCTCACCAAAGAATCAAGTCTGCTTTGCACATTTGCATGCGCGACTGTGTTCGAGTGCGTTGCGGTTCCCCTTGTAACCGCTTACCACACAGGCACACTGGCGCCATCTATCGGGAAGGCCCGAAACTCCTCCCACCTAAACCTTCCACTCTTTCCACTTTAGCAGAGCCAACGCTGGAGAGGAGGCGAGGAGGGAATCGCCTCCTCTCCAGCCTTCGTCTTGCTAAAGTGGAAAGAGTGGAGGGCATTGTGGGAGGAGCCTGTTCTGCACTCTCCTTAACCTGCAACAATCTATTAGACTGAAGGTTTTGCAGCATTTGCGTGGTCAAACCTACGCGCTACCATTGATAAGAAGTCGCTTATAGCAACGCCACAGTTATTTTAGGCCCACGGTGAAAGAATTGTCTGTATAAAAAGATACAAGCATCTGAAAAGTGTTCCAGCTACCCGATAGGTAGTGCCAGTGTGCGGCTTTAGGGCTGTGTTAAGCGGTTACCATCACTCCCGCTTGGCTAGCTAAATTTCACGATCCCGCCTCCCCGGGGAGGGCACGGGCCCTAGTCCACTTTGCCCACAATGTCGAGTGCCGGCCACCTGCACCCACTTGATATCGGTGCCGTGTCCCCGGAGTACCGGCCTCGAAGTTACACCGAGTTTGACAAGACCCTCACCCCATCTAAACCTCGCGAACACCGCAAGCAGATCCTGGACTGCTTGCCTTCTCACGTGCGAGAGGCCAATCTCACTCAGTACAACCATCGACCAAACAAACTGTTTACAAACGGGCCCGCGTTTTGCGCGCCTGTTGGCGCATGCGCACAAACCAGATTTGCCTGAGGCTAAGCATCTGCGCATGTGCAGTGCCGACAGCAGCGCCACCGCATTGGCGTGACGTCAGAATGTTGAGTCGGTCTATAGACGTTTGCAAGTACAGTCTCTGGTCGCCGCCATCTTGCTGATGGTGTGTAGAGTCCAGAGATGGCAAAATTACTTTAAAAAAGTAATTAAATTACATTACTCATTACTTTTCTAGAAACTGCAAAAATGTAATTACATTACATTACAAATTACCGCACACTAAAAGTAATGACATTACATTACAATTACTTTCCAAAAGTAATGAAATTACTTTGAAATTACTTTGACATTACTTTTGAATACCTTGAGGCAGTAATCCGTGCTCATTTTATTTACCGTATATGTACCAAAACTCAGACCTTCCTGTTTACACAGCAACAGCCTTATGCGCCTCAAAGTGGAACATACTAAACCGTCGTTTTGCTGGCGCACACTAAATAAGTGTTAATCATGATGAATTGTTTTTTTAGATGTGACTCAGAGACAGTCGACTCACCGGTTTCGCTGTTCATTCAACGGTGAAGGACCTTACTAAAGGGGTGATATGTTCCCGTCTTCCTGATTTAAAAGAAGTTATAGTCCATGTCAGTCGTTAAGTCGGGCCATGGGAGCTCGTTCTTACCAGGAGTCGTCACGTGAAACGTTTCCCTTCAGCCTCGGACGCAGTATAATCCTATCCTCCCAAGTGCACTAGTTGGTGTATTTCCGCTAATTCCTCTTTAAAGGTATTGTTCCCAAACACCTGAAGAGCCCATATTTTTGCGCATTAATTGTCATGCAAAGTGGCTCGATAATTGCTAAGCAGAAGCGTCGCCAGTTTAGGAATGTAATGTCGCGAGCTTCCTAAATTGAGTACTTTCCCAACAAACGGGTGGCGATACGTGCTTGTATATGCTTATTTCCGAATAAACTTCCCAAGGAAAGGCAGCGAGGCATACCGCGAGCGACACTTGCTTTGATCGAGGACGCACAAAACGTTTTGGGGCTTGACAAGGCATTTGGAATTAACTATTTATTCCGGTCGTTCGTTGTTCACAATGGTCGAAGCTTACGGTTTGACCTTACTTAGCGAAAGAACAAGAAGACTGGGGATCTGTTTGTCCTGCCCTCTCAGGTTTTAAAATGCGTTTACCTCCACTGGTCATGTGTCCTTCGCCTTCTAGCCTATAAGCCGTTCATCCCCAAGCTGACAGTGCGGTGGAAGCCACTTGCTTGTTGGAAAAGTCACAAGTCTTTCTTTCGACATGTAACCTCACTCGTTCATACCCACGCGCAGAGAAAGGGACGGGCCAGGTGATTAAAGAAAGGTGTTTGATTGGTTCTGGTTAGCTCGCAGCTCCCAGCGCACTGTCAGCTTAGGGATGAACGAAGTACAGTATCGTCGTCATAACGTGACGCCGTGAATCTGTCCTGCCTGGAGTTCGTAAACCGTGGCCTTCCAGCGATGCTTATACGTAAGCTATTCTCCTTCGCCTTTCCAGCCCGCCTTTGTGCGCCTGTCCAGTTCTTCGTACCAGGCTTCGCGCTCATGTGGCCGTCGTTTATTTTCTCTGACGTCTCTTTCACTAACATTCCACCATGCAAACTGATTTGTTTCTTTTTTTAAGCTTGCAAACGAACTTTTTTAATTTGGAACAAAAGTAATTTCAAAAGTAATGAGTAATTTTCTCGAAATTACTGCCTGAAAGTAATTCATTACATTACTAAATTACCAGCCTAGAAAAGTAATTCATTACATTACTCATTACCACAAAAAGTAATTTAATTACTGTAATTTCATTACAGTAATGTCATTACTGCCATCTCTGGTGTAGACCGTCTGATAGTCGAGCATTGCTGAGGCGTACCCTCGGTTTCCTGACTGGCGCCCAAACAAAACTATAGCTCTCGGAGTGCGGGCGCGTGCAAACGTCTTTTGTGTCACCCATTTTCTCACCCACTTCATTTTCTCGCTCCAGCTCGGATGACATCAGTCAGAAGATTCAGAGTGCACCTCTTTCGTGTAAATAAACGTTTCATAATCGTCATCGGTTACGAGGGAACGCAACGCACTCGAGCACAACCAGCGCAAACGGTGTGAACCAGTATTTGAGAATCGGTAAGCTCCATCCATCCCCCAGATTTTCTTGCGAGCACCGCCATTTGAGGCTTAGTGCACACCGTTAAGATTTGAAACTTCCCGAGCCTGAGATACGGTGTCGAAAAAGCTCGAATGATATCGTTCTGCTCTGAAATGGACTGGTTTAACGCTTCTGGGTGACGAAACGCCGCTTCCTGCTATTTCAGATGAAACTTCCGATAACGGGTAACAATGATTTTGAACATTAAAGGGAGACTCAAGCGGTTTTTGGGGAAGCTACTTTTGGTGCGATGGCGTTAAGGAAGTGTCAGTGAATGAGTATCTTCAGTTTTAAAAGGCAGAACCGCCTATTAATCACGCAGGAATAAAATACGTGCGGACTCTTTCCTGTACTTGCGAGGACCAATGAAATTATCGTATGTTTGAAAATTTTGGCGGCCTTTGTAAAGTTTCGCTAAAGAAACAATTTTCAGTTTATTTAAATATGTTGTGCATGATAATTTCACAAGACGTAAAATAGTTCTAGTTTAGAATACGCGATACTGCAATTATCGTTTCACAAACAAGGGACTACGTTTTCTCCTTGCCGTCCTCCGCGGGGGTGAATTTCCCGTTCCCCCGGGATGCGCGGAAGCGCACGTATCTGCGCGCACATGGCGTCGGTGTTGATCATCGACGTGGACGGCGTGGTGAAAGCTCATCGTTCCGCGTAAAAGCGCTATCCTTGACTGTGAATTTTCGTCGTGTGTCGTTATGATAACCCAGCACGTACTAGAAGGGAAGACCCACCTACTCGTGCGGCGATGCCGTGGCGGCACTCTCAAGACAGCAGAAACGCCCGTGCCGTCGTGTTTGTTTACTTCGACTACAGTGGTGCTTTCTAAGCATTTGTGTCCTCGAACATCGCCCGGATTTCTTATTTGGCGCATTTCATGCGTGTGCTCAAGTTCAAGGTATTACTGGCGCGTACCGTATAAAGGACGCGAAGTTTCACGCGTTTTCATCACCGGAGAAAAGTTATTAGTGTTAGCAATCCTGAACGCTCGCAACGTCTATCTGATCACGAAATCATATTTCTACGTTGCTATATCGCTGCTAAGATTACATTGTCTTTTATAATCGTAGAAAATGCGTGTGGCGATATTTGTACTATTGCAATGTCGTGTATAGAGTCGTGATCGTCCAAGACGGCGTACGGCATCTTTTTATTTTCTTTTTTTCATCCACTGTACCCTGCAAGCCTATCAAGAAAAATCAATAATAAAGCTTTAGGCTATAGAAAACTGTCTGTCTCTATTCTGTTACGGCATTGAGTAGCAGTGCGTCCCCTTTTAGAGGGGCCGCTGAAACAGCTGACGGCGACCCGCTGTGCTTGTAGTAATTTCAGGTGTGTACGCGCGGCGCAGAGCTGTCGTTCCGGTCGCTCCGGTTGCAACGGACGCAGTCGTAGGTACGCGCTCGTTGCACATGTCTGAACCAGCCTTCCCCCGTCCTCCCGAGGCGAAAGTCAACGTGGCGACATCGTTTGACATCACGTAACAGAGGTAACGCTGCGATGTCAAACGTTGGTTTGGTTACGACTTGCCCCAACCGCAAATCGAAGAACGCCCGAAAAGGTCTGCGTTTCATCGTCCTCGGAACCCGAACAGGACTCCGAAGCGCTGCTATCGTCCACATCGCACGTCGGAGTGGCGTCATAGGAAATCATCCCCAGGTCGGCTGTCCGCCGAAGAATTTCAACCTCCAACGGCATCAGATCCTCGAGCGTAGAGAACGCCGCCATGATCGAAGCTCGAATGTCAAAGAGGTTCGGCCGATGCGGCTACCTCGGGATCACTGCGCGACGGAACGTCGTCCAACGCCATTGGCCCGAGATACTTTTGATAAGCGTGCGAGGACCAATGAGAGTGGTTTCGTTTTCGGATGGATCCGAGGTTTGGCGGCCTTCAATTACATTTTATTAAAGAAATAATCACCGTATGACTATACTATTTGGTTTTTAGGGATACTTGGGGCGTCTAAATTCAGCTGTCATCATCAAAACACGAACTCAAAAACCACTTGAGTGTCCCTTTAAGACGGCTGACGTGCTTTCTTTCTAAACGTTATACTAATAGACCCTCTTCAAAAGTCCATCAAGCAACATTGGTGTTCGCCATCGCTTCGGCACACGAAGCGCGTGATTGGACCCGAGTCCTCACCGAACGCTGACGTCAGCGCTCGTGTCCAATACATGCTCAGAGTATCTGAACGAGCGATGGTAGACTGGCCTTTGGGGCGGATCTTCGAAAAGGGTCTATTTAGTGGCTTTAACGCGGTGGACACCTTACTGCCAAGCAGGCGTCCCTCGCGCTATAGAACTATAGGGTCTGAGCTCTTACCTGAACAGGCGACAAGTCCAGATCCGTTCCAAACTTGGTGCCTCATGGAGACACCAAGTTTGGAGAGATCTGGACTCGGTGTTGGCGGTAATGTGTTACCACTAATGGCGTTACCGGTCATTCGTTACTTTGAATTCTGTGACGTAATAACGCACTCGTTACGTTTTCTTTTTTGTTTTTCTTTTTAGAATAGTAACGGGCAACGTATACACAGTGGCTAGCGAGGCAGAGCAAAAAATGTGCAGACGGCGACCAGGCGGTATAGACGGTTTGCAGCGGCTAGCACATGGGCGCCGCCATAACTGACCTTGAGTTTTTGTTTCCCCTTATTACGTTTACTTCACTTCATTATTACCATAGCAGCCAGGTTATTGCCATCTTAGATTTTATTCTGTCTTTCTCCCCAGCATTGGCCTTTGTGGAGGCTCGTCCACACCCATTTCAGTGGCTCGGTATCTCGGTAAAACAAGAGAAGGTCAGCCATGGCGGCTGTATCCTGGCGCGTGTGTAAGCGTCTATACAAACCAAGCTGTCGCACGGGTGTACCGTGCGTGCGGCAGGTGTGTGCGCACCCACGGCCACTCTGGCCCTCCACTCGCTGCCTGCTAGAGAGCGTGGTCTGTATTGCCTGGTCGCCGTTTGCGAATTCTAGCTCATATCGCTAGCCGCTCTACTTACGTTACTTATTTCGACTAACGGGTAACGTATAGTTACATAACTCGTTACACCGTTTGAAGTACTCTACAGGCTGCGTTTAAAAACGATAAAGTACACTGTGCTTACCCCAGCAACTACCCCCAAAACAGTGGCATGTCGAACGAAGGAAGGCGGACCTTAAGAGGAGAGGGGGGGGGGGTATGGTAATCGGCTGAGCAGCGTCTTTTGGCAGTTTCGTAATCGAGTTGTTCTAGTAACGTTGCCAAGCTTCAAGGAGCATGCCGCGAGTCTAGTTGCACGCGTTGCACGTGCTGGCGTCCACGGAATAAGTGTTCTAACGTGACAACGTAAAACAAACGTCTTTAACGTGCGTTCGTGAACGCCAGGCTTTAGTTTTGTACTTCGAATATATTAGGCAGATAAGGCGAACGCGTGAAGCGCGTACCTTCAGTGCCCAGAATTCCCTGGACCTTTACCACGTAAAAGCAACACCAAACGGCCAAAGCTCGAACGACGATTGGTTTCAGAAGTTGCTTTTCTTATCGTGCCTCCTCCGGGATCGCATGACCAAGTCATGTCCGCGTGGAGAAAATGGAGCTCTCTATTCGCAACTTTCACGGCCTCTATGTAGGGCCGGTCTTTCCAATCAGCATAGCTGTCATCTGGGTGATCGTAGTAGAACAGCAGTGCGAGGTTCGGTCTGCGACGCGTATAGTAACTCTAGTTTTGTTAAATACTAGCGATATGAGAGCGTTACTTCATACTTCAATGTCAGGAAGACGTAAGCAAGCACCTTTATTCTGAGGCTTTTTGGTCCAAGAGCATATAGGGAACGCAATTCTGAAACCGCGGTACCGCCATCGCCGAACGTTGAGAATTAAAGGGGTTATGACACGAAAATTAAACTGATAGATTATTCTTGAAATGGAATGCTCATAGGCTACTTAGTATATATACCGAATTACGCGATTTTAGGGCTCTGGTAATTGCAATATTCAATTTACGAATTTATATCATTTTCATCTGGCGACCAGGCAACTGCCCAAGTTAGTCACACCATGGTGTCCATAAACCACGTGACCATGAACGCTTTCTCATTCTGCAGGCGCCTCTCGACGGTCGCCCAAGCTCTCCCCCGCCGCGGTACGATCAAAACGGCTCACGGAACTCGGTAACCCGAACGCTACTCTCACTCTCACCCCCGGCCCGTTGAGCCTTCCACCCTGCATGCGCCTGCGAGATATTCTCGGACGACGGTGACCACGAGGAGCTCGTCCAGTAACTCGTCGTCGCTGGAGCTGGTCGCTAGCGGGTCGCAGTCAAAATGAACAGCTTCCAACATCTCTTAATAGTAATCACACTCATCGCTGCTGCGATCAATGTCGAACACGTTGACGAGGCGAGTGATGCCGTAGACGTAATCGTCACGGACCGCATGCTCGCAACGTGGAGGTAAACGAAGAAGCTGAGGCTCGAGACGCCAAGAGAGCCAAGTCTGTGAGTGCGTGCAAGGAGACACCGCGCTGGAGGCTGGCTACGTAACCAACCTCCAGCCTCGCCCGGATCCGCCCCTCCAGGGACCCATATATGAATCGATTTATCCACGAAACTATCGCGCCATTTTTCCAAACAAATTTAGCAGGATTATAGGAACATACAATGGGTCTCTAGCAGTATAGTTATCTCATATTTTATATTTAGCGTCGTCCAACCCCTTTAAGGATCAACTAGAAAAACGAGAGAAAAATTATCTTGCTGTCAATAGTACCATAAGAAGCTAAGACAATACTCGGCCATCAGCCAGAAGCCGTGTTTCCACCAGACATCATATTTTTGCTGTCGCTCTAAGGGCTTCTTTTTCCAGCCACGCTGCAGCGCGCTGCGCAGATACGCCCAAATGGCCCTTATGAACTGCATTTAGGAAACCTGGCTTTAGCGTTGTCATTAATTTTTACAGCGGAGCTGTTCAGGGCTAGTTTCCCTGCAGGATTGTGTTACCCGCAAAGAAATGAAGTCACCGAACTCTGGACACCTACCGCCATCTATATGAGCGACGGCGGCAAGCCACGTATCTGGTTGCCGCCGTCGCCGTGATAACGGCAACTTCCATTCTGGTTTGCCGACTTGCGGCCGGCCATTTTGCTTTCCATTGTACAGCTCGGCTGGTCAATTCTTTCTTCACCAGGCCGGAAAGGCCGAAAGTTTTTTGTTAATTTTCATTTGGTTTTATTTTTTAAGCATAAACATTGCGGGTCAGAACACAGATGAGTCGTGGACGACGAAGGTTAGGTAACGTAACTCCGCGGACACCAATCGTTGTTTGAACTTCCGCCGCTGTGTGAGGAGAGCCTGCCCATGCGCGGAACTCTTCTTGGAATAAAGACTATTTGGCAAAAGGTATATTCGAGCCCTTCATATCCTCTCGTAATTACTGAAGTCACTGCATACCCTGGGAAAGCAGCGCCAAGCCCCCGTGTGGTCGCCAATTCGGTCCATGTAATGAGCAGATTCTCCTCGACCCCTCCGTTCTTGGTGAGTCGGTCCGAATTCCCGGTGACAGGTTGCTTTACGAAGACATTTCTTGAATTCCGAGATTTACGTTCTCCACGGTTTGCGAAACAAGCGCACATCTTCGTATCGCCACCAGATGCGGCGTCGGTGCTTGAGACATTGAAAAATAACTTTCCTGTCTTGAAATACGCAAGAGCCATTGTAAGACATCTTCGGAGATAAGCATGATTAATAAGTAGATTACATGCACAGTGAAAGAGACGCTTATATTGGCGAGGAACGCTTTCGCTACGATGATGCTGCATAGTGATATTGGCGCGACTGGTTCGAACGACATAGTCCAAGCTTCGAAGATTTTAATGGACCGAAATGGCGATTACCATGGCAACTGAGGGCAATCAACCAATCACGTCGCGAGGTTTGGTCGTATATATATATGTATATTGTTTGTGTCTGGCTAGCAAGGCAAGGCCACTACTTTCCTAGGAGCCAGTGACTTTACTGGTTACCTCTTCACTCGTTTCCCTCTTAGATCACCCCGTCCCCAAAAGTCAGAGAGATGGGGACAAAAAACAACTCCGCGTCCAGGGATGCGTCTGCGCATCCGCTGCGCCGACAGCAGCGCCACCATCAACGGCCTGACGTCACAGCCGCGAGTTGGTGTATACGGCGAGCAAGTTCGTCTGCTCCTTGCGCACCTCGTGCGTTTGTTCTCCCCGACCTCAGCCAATGACGGCGCGAGCTTGGCTGCCTCGTCATCGCACGTTCTCTACGCGTTTTCTATGTTGCTCTTTGATTGGCATGCCCTTCTTTCCGTTCCGATGAGCTAAAGACGCATTTTAGAACACTTGCTGGCCGGATAGCGAACGCACCACATGTCGCCTGGTTTCCCATTTTCTCGGCGTCCCCAAATAATTAATCACACAACAAAATGGTTTCGTGTTCTCAACTGTGCCTGTGTCCGCACTTATGCGAGTAGCTGAGGGAATCGGATCGGTGGCCATGAAGATCTTATTTTGACGGTTGGAACCCTCCTACCCTATAGAGTTCGGAACAGAGCTCTTGCATTTGCAGTCGATGATTGATTCGTCCGTTCCCCACGATATAAAAAATGGTGCGGTACAGTGCGTCGCGACCGTTGTTTTCCACTTATAGACCTTGCAAAAATCGCCTTCTGCGTGCTGCCATCTTTGTCTGCTGAACTGTAGAACGCTTTCTGAATGTGCGCTGTTGCTCTGCTGTGCGACTGTATCGAGACACTGCGCATGCTTCCACAGCTCAGAGACTCGGCATTTTTCGCCTGGGCGAATAAGCGATGCAAAGGTATATAGGGTAAGCTGTGGTCGAACTTTAAAGTGAAACGGAGTACAGGAGAGAAGGCATCTTGGTGTAGTCGTGTATGGTCAAGACCTTATCCTATACGCCCTAAAAACTGGAACATCTATAGCGGGGAAGAGTGTTCCTTTCCAAGAGGACTTCCATTGCGGGTAAGAAAAAAACGTAGCGCCCGTTGAGAGAGAAAAAACAAAAGAAAAAAAAACTTTCAGCCTTTCCACTCTGGTGAAGAAGGAAGACCAGCGGAGCTGTACAGTGGAAAGTAGTGGCCGGCCGGAAGTCGGCAAGCCAGAGTGGAAAGGCTGCCGCCATCTATGAGCGACGGCGGCAACCAGATACGTGGCTTGCCGCCGTCGCTCATAGATGGCGGTAGGTGTCCAGAGTTCGGGGTCTTCATTTCTTTGCGGGGGACATCCTGGGGAAACTAGCCCTTAACAGCTCCGCTGTAAAACTGGCAACACACGAGACGCAAAGGAGGCAGAGAGCCCCAGGTCACACCTCTTATACAGCGTACAAAAGACACTCTGCAGAAACTAGAGAGTTGTAGAAAACCGTTTTTGTACGTCCCATACGGTACGATGGGCCCTCCGGTACGCACTGCGCATGCGCTACGCCAGAACACTCTCATATGCGCAGTTCGTACCGGAGGGCCAATCGTACCGTATCGGACGCGCAAAAACGATTCCTAAACTCCCCATTGTCTTAGGCCTGTTTCTGGCTTGCATGGCGGTTCTGTCAGATTGGCCATAAAAATACTGTCTACATGTTCCAAGCGTACATGTGTGTGAAGCAAACATGATTAGAACGTGGTGTGTCCACGGACAATTCTGTCAACATGTCTGCGGTCCGTGTCTTTTGCACGTGATGTACGTCCACCGTCCACCGACCGTAATTGGAGCATTCGCCGCTGGTTGAGCAGAGCGCGCGCATGGGAACAACTCTTCCTGAGTGAGGTTCATTCGAGTCACGTGCTGTTCGTTCGTTCGAGACCCCGGACGAGAAATCTTTAGGGCCATGAAATGATTTTTCAACTTCATCCTCCTTGGCTTTCCTCCTCAACTCAAAAGTGAAATAAGAAATCACGTGGTTATGACGTAGTATTCCACCAGATCCAAACTTCCACTGCGTGTGTTTCTTCTTTTTTTTTTTTGGAAGACCACAATGAAATCTTGTTATTTGCAGTAGATGATAAGTTCCGTCAGTGCACTCACTGGCCACGAACGGGAATCCAAATGTTCATCGACGGATTGATTGTTGACGACCGCATAACGTCCGAGTGACGCTGTGTTAGTATCCAATGAGTGAGCTGGAGCCGGCTGATGTGCTTTGGATAACGGGGATGTATCGCAGTGAAAAGTCGGAAAGCTTTCGAAGGAAAGGAGGTAAGAAACAGTCCGCTATATTTTAAAATTTCCGTACCGAAAAGCATGCAGGTTCTTTACTTTCTAGCCTCTTTCTTTTTTTCTTTTTTTTTGGTCCACTGGTTTGTGATTAGTAAAATCCTAATCTAAAATAATTTCTTCCACCCCAAATTAATTTCGTGGCCCCTTTGAGTTGTGCTCTACTCGATACAAATTTGCCGGTCGGCCGCTCCTCCTGGCGTCATCGTTGCGAGCGTCGACGTGAAAGAGGCGGTGAACGGGGACTCATCAAGTCTTCCAGAGTCGTTCAGAATACACGCGCAATGCCTCCGTGTGGAATTTAGATGATTGCTGCGCGGTCAGCCACACGCGGCGTTTCTCGGTTGTAATTATACGAAGAGGGTTAGCAGAGCAGACTTTGATTGCAAGAGGGCGCTCGCTGCGGTTTGAGAGAAATCGATGCCCGGTGACCCGGAACATTGTCAGTTATATTTTTGTTTTGGTCTCCTACTCAAAATATGAGGTTAGAGTTGCTCAATATCGTCGTTCACTCTCACTTTTTTTTTTTTCAGCGCGTTTAAGTTTTAGGTTTTACGGGTTTCAAACAAGCACGTTACCAAAAATCCGCCCTACGAGTTCGAACGACAACATAAAGAGCGCAGACTTAACACTCGTGTTTGGCCTGTGTCGTTCCTCTACGCCGTCGTTATTCGACAAGTAACATGCAGAAAAACGCTAAGAAAAAGAAGAATTTTTACGTGATTTTTGCATTTACATTATACTTAAAGGGCAACTCCGCTCAATTCCAATATTTTTAGGCTTACATGTGGTTTCATTTCCATAAGCACTACTAAATAGCCTTACGTCTTCGGATCCGCGAATTGTAGAATATTATTTGTGTAATCTCAGTTTAAACATCAGCAGACACCGAAACCGAAACTTTGGTTACGACAGGCAACATTGGTCTCGTGTCGTCAGAGTCATGTCCACGTCACATCGAACCACGTGGTCCGCAAGGTCACGCGATCCTCTACGCAACGGCGGGCGAACGTAGAGCAAAGCACAAGTGTCGTCTACTTCGCACTTTTCAGCGATGGAGTTTGCTACAACATCCAGCGACATCTACGGCCCCAGCTTGCGCTTCTTTCCCAAAAAGTAAGTTTTTACAAAACGTAAGTTAAAGGGCAACTTCGGCCAAAACTTAAGATAAAACAAATTACTGGTATCGCTGTAGTGACACAAAATATGACCCCAGCCAAAATATTACGTCTGTGGGTCGCCGCATTCTCAACTAATGCCGATAATAAAAATGCGACCCGCCGCTAGCCGCTGCTCCTTAGCGGGCGGCCAGCGGGTTGCCGATCGCTAAAGCAACATTGGGCCGTGACGTCAGTATCGTTCTCTTTTTTTCCTCCGGTCCGGGTGTTGCGCGGAGTGCGCTTCTTTGAGCCGCTACCACCGCTACTTCGGCTTGTGATTGGGGAGTTTAGCCGTTGCTTTTATCTATAGCCCGTGTAGCTTCGGTATAGCCTTTTGTTTATTTACTTGTGAGGACTCCAAGACTCGTTTTAGCGAGCAACTCGGTGCGCCCAAGACTGCCCAGCTGTTCCTCGAAAGATGCCGAGTGCAACTTGTAGCGCTGTAGGCCGCTCAAACAACCCGCTGCGCAACACGGAGGTGCTTTTTCACAAGTTTCCAACGGACCGGAAATTGGAGAAGGTGTGGGTGAACGCTGTTCAACGAGTGGACTTTGGACTTCGGGCTTTACGCGCCCGAGGAAAAAGAACGAAAAAACAGACGTGATACAGCCAAGCACACGTGTGTTCGGGCGCCGCGGCCCCCGCCGGAGAGCCTCAAAGCTTCGTGTCTGGGACTGACCTGCAGCGCGAAAGCAAGGGGGCCCCCAGTACTGTACGTCACTGGCAGCGCGGCGTAGAGCAACGCCGCTCCGTCCAAGGAGCCCCGATGACAATTTAGGCCTAGCGACGAGTACGGAAGACCGCACACACGGCGACAGCCGCCGAGTATGGCACCGTACGAGTTCACGGGTTTTCCAGTAGCTAGCTTTTGGTGTATACGCACTACCTCTTGCTACATGTGCTGGATAACTACCACGTATACAGAATTAAAACAAAATCAGCTTACCACCTATCTTTAGACGGCTAGCGCAACAGAGGTAGGTGCCGCTCGGCCTGCGTACTCGTTGAACGAGAAAGATCCTGACGTCACGTTCACATAGCGGCTGATTTCCAGTGTTGCCGGGGCCTCGAGCGGCTAGTCTCGGTTTTGTTGGCCGCGCCCCAAACAAAACTTTGAGGCGTTGATATTTTTAAAACTGCGCACAATAATGAGAAAAAATTACACCTTGCAATTCAGGGACGCTGGCTGCACTAAAAACAGTCATAACCCCAAAATCGAAAGTATGGACCGGAGTTGCCCTTTAAGCTGAGGAATATTAAGCAACACATATGTGTACGAACGCGTCACAGCCGATTTTCGAAGAAACAAATGAACTGTAGCAGAGTCAACAGAGTAGTGCATTCGCTTCTCCGTGATCACGATAACTTTGATGCAATGGATCTTAGTTGCAACAACCATCGCGCAGCCCACAAAGCTCTGATGTGTGAGGTGACGTGCCAGATTATCGTTCCTTTTACACGCCACAATATTATGTCACCGAAAGTTTGGTGACAGCAAGGATTTCGGAAGGAAGGGACCACCCATATTATGTGGACACCGCGTGAAGAAAGTCATCATTGATACATCGTAAGCTCGTTACACGGGGAGACCTTTTTTTTGCAATGAAACCGGCTAAGCGCGCCCGTGCGCTTGCGAGTTTTCAGCTCCGATCGAAGCTGTGTACCTCACTTCTATTTTTTTCGAAATGCCACAAAATGTCCTCTCAACCTACGCATCCCCAGTTGGTGGGTTGGAATCTCGACGGAGGTGCCCGCAATTTGACGCAGGCTTATTGCCGCGAAGGTGCCGTATAACTGAGATCTCGGTTACACGTCACAAGATCCCCAGGTGGTCCAAATTAATCATCAAGCCTTCGTTAGGGCGTGATGCCCTTCGCACGTCTGGCACATAAATATTTAAGTTCACATTGATTTCCCCGAAAATAGCTGGGTCTTCGCGCCTTGTGTCTACAGGCGTGAAACATATATAATACTGGGAAACGCCCGGTGCGTATTGCGACCGACGCGGTGGTCGATTGACCGTGCATGTGTCTCCTGCTTTAGTAGCCTGAATGGTGTACCTTTATGAAGCTGTACGGCAGACTACACGTTTGCTGTCAATAGCAAAACAGTCAGCGGAAGTTATAAATGCCGTGATAAGTATGCTCCAGTGCACATTATTTTGGTTTCACAGCGCAACTGATATTTTGACGCACGTTTTTCTATTTAGTTGTTAACAACAAATTAGTGTCATGAGCATAACTAATCGAGAGCAGATCATCGTCCTGCGATTTGGTGACAACGGCTTCCCGGAGTTCTATCGGCACGGGATGTCCGTCCATGCATTCAGATGCGCACTGTCTTGTGGAAACTTGTGAAAGACAACTCCCGGGCTGGCCAACTGGTAGTTCGAGCAGGCAGCAAGAAAACATCGTGAGCCTATGGATCTTTCGCTAGGCATCGGAGATGCGGCCCGCGCTCGTATCGTAAACAAACAAAACGTCGTTCTCAATCTACAACAGCGGCGAGACGAAACAGACTGCTCCCAGCTCCCAGCATTCAGCTCCGAGAAGGGCGCAGGGCAGCGCATACCAGCGCATCCGTGTTACGGTGATCACGTGGACACCGTTGAGCCAACACTGGGAGAAGAAATTCATGACGTCATCGTTCAATTTCGCTCTGAGAAGTAAAAACAAACACGACGTGAGAATGACGTAGACTTGACTCTGACGCAGTGGCTCAATGTTGGCTGCTCCAACTCCGTGATATTGACTGCACTGTTGATTGCACCTCGCGTCGCACGCTACACACTAAAAAAAAAGGGTGTATTCTTACACCCTTCGTCCCATATAAGACACCCCAAAACTTCAATTCGATGTGCAGCGCACTGACGTCGACCTGACGGCACTAACATTCGCGAGAGCATTGATAGCCGAATGGTACAACTTATTAAAATAGCTAATTGCGTGTTACTGACTACAAAAGAAAAAAAAAGAACCGGTGTTTTCTTGGCTTTACTGCAAAACCTCAGTGTTTTCTTTCTGCGGTATTTGATGCGTACTTTAGCTATTTAATAAGTTATATGGCACCGTTGTAAAGCCTCTCGTAAAATTTGGGGCCGTCTGTTCAACTGTAAGTGCTCTGTACGTCGAACTGAAGTTTTGGGGTGTATTATATGGGACTTTTTTTAAAGTGTAGAGCTAGCGGAGTTTTGCCATTTGGCTCATTTGAAAGTTTGCTGGCCAGTTTATTAAATATCTAGACAAAATTAGATCGTAATATTTGACATGGGGTCTTCCTAGATGATACTCAAAAGGGCTGCATAGTTTTCTCAATGTCAAAAATGAAGCGGAGTTTCCCTTTAAGCATTTCGTGTCAAGTAACATTTCTTTACTCTCATCGTACGTGAAGCAAAACAAATCAAAACGAAGAGTAAGTCGCATATCGCAGGAACTTCAACTCAATAAAATGCATTTTATCTGACAAAATTAATCATGATTCAGAACCAAAACGTAAAAAAACAAGAAAAAACAAGCAGCATTTCTTCCGGATTTACAAAGCGCAAGCTACTACACTGTGCCCGCGCCGGCCGCCGGTAGAGCACGGAGTCACTCCAGCCGTATACGGTCTCGAATCCTACGAGGCCACTGATCTCTATTGTAGTCAGTTGGATTCCGGACCGCGGCCTCGGAAGCTGGGGCCGAGTGTCGCCACTGGCAACCATTGATTGACATCACCAAATGCATGAGACTCTATGGAAAAAAAAGAAAACGAGAAAAAGTGCTCTTTCCTCCGTTTCTAAGCTGTTGTCGGCACTGAAACTCTTTGGCTGCTTTTCGGGAAGCCTGTGAAATAGCATGTGTACAAACATTAAGACTGACAGCCCTCGCAGTTCTTACAAATAAATGTTTTGTGGTCGAGAGTGACTCCGCTAGGCGAGAAATGTAGTGCAGCTCAATGAGACGAGAGTTATACTATAGAGTTACCGCGGAGTCGGTGGCGGTTTCGACAAGTTGGGTTTAGCAGACGACAAGCTCGAAGGCTTTACGCGGAACTCACTCGCCCCCAAAAAGCCGCTGTCGAGATGGAACTTCTTCGTCATTCATCAACTTCTGGGCTCCCCCAGGACGGTCTCATTGACGGCAAGTTCCTTTGTTTACTCCACTACGAGAGCAAGCTTGCCAGCTCAGCCGTAGGTGCTCCGGTACGTTTGATTTTTTTAATCGGCGTTCGAACGTTTGACAAATACCGATTCGATCTCCAAGCACCCCACATAAGGATCGCAGCATACTATAAAATACTCGCCTCCGAGCACAGCGTACGTGCTTCAATATTCTTACTTTTGTGCGTTTCTCCGCTCGACCTGCATGCGTGTATTGCCAGGTGTCAAGCAATGTCCGCCTGTGGCGACACCGACGGCTCCCGATCCGCGATCCAGCCTACTACAATAGAGATCAGTGTACGAGGTACTCGCTGGGCTGTCTGACTGCTCGAAGGCAGTATATGGACGTATGCAAGTACAGTCTCCGGGCGCCAGCATTTTGCAGCTGGTGTGGGTATAGATCTTCTGATAGTCAGGCATTGCTGAGGCGTGCCCACGGCCTCAGAAATGGACCTTTTTCACATACCGACGGCACCAGGCGGTGGCTGCACGAACTAAAAATCGAGGAAGGGACCTACCTGCGCTACCAATCGATAATGGGAGCTACGCTACCAGTTTCTTCGTTCTCTGAGCAGCGGGGCGTGCCCAACGCGCCGTCCAAGTGGGGCATCCGTGGCGTCCACTTAAACGTCGTGTTATTCTTTCCGTCCGCTTTCTTTTTTGCGTAACACAATTATATGTATGCTGCAATTACGTTTGCTACTCGCTGATCTACAGCCTCCTTCCGAATTTCCTCGATTTTTGGTGCCAACTTCCGCCGCTTGGCATCGGGCGCTCGCGCGTGCGCAGAACGCTTCTCGGAAAAGGTCCATTGACCCCGCAAGTGATGACGTCACAACATGGCGTCTGGGTCCAAACAAACCGTTGCTAGGGACGTTGCTATGAACTAATGCATGGAGACTCCACATGAGGCTAGATTTTTGATTACAAGTAAATAATCTTTTGTAAGCAACCTAACTTCTTGATATCGAATTATGAAGATGTTCTTGTTGTCTCAGTGTCGTATCGCAAGGATGAAAGCCGTTTCTGAAGTCTTACACTCCGGTTTGCTTTGGTAGCAGACGACACGATAGATTTGCTGGCCTCTGTTGCAGCGGGCGTCTTCATTGAAATGCGTCGGTAAACAAGCGACAAAAACAAGTGCATCGCCATGGCCGCAGAAACCTCCGCCATGTGCGTTTTTTTTTTGTGAAGAATTCAGTTTAGTTACGAGGGGTGAAAATGCATTAAAATCAAACCACGTCATGCAGATCAGTTACGACGACGACCTGAAGTGCATTACCGGCGTAGTGCAGGCCAGCATGAGAAACAAATTGTACGCCGTCGAGGTAAGTCCTTTGTTATTATTATTATTGTGGTTGTCAGGTTATTACAAAATTGCATGTCTCTCGCGATTTCGCAGTATTTTTTTCCTTGGTATACATCAAATTCTGTGGATGTGCTCTTTTGGTGAAGATCTCCATCGAACCCGCGATGCGAGTACAATCTCTAATAAACTCACCTTATGTTTTTTATCCAGTTCTTTCGCGCTTTGGTGTCTTGCGGAAATCTGAAGAAACTGCAAGAATCTTTCTCTGCGCGATGGTTACAACCAGGTATACGAAGCACCCTCGCATAGCGCGATTCCGCTAACAAAATTTGGGATCTCAACCGATCGCCTGAAGTGCTTTTCTCACGGGTGCAATGCGATCTTTTAGCAGACGATCATCTCGAACGACGCCCGGACTTTCGATAAACCATATTTTGCATCGCACCCCACTATGAATTCTTATAAGTGTCTGAAACTCAATATATTTAAAAAAAATGCGATGTCAGAATATCGTGTTTATTCACACAATTCAAACGACGGCCCCGGCTTGGCCGGCCGGCGTGTGGCAGACGGCATACTTCTTCCATTCGTCGTCTGCTGCAGGCATCTTGAGGACCGGAAGTTGCAGTCGTAAATATTTCAGAAACGAGCGATTACCGGCACACTTCTGTCGAAACATGTATGACATTCAAGCTTTCTACATCTGCGATTTTTAGAACTTTAAATCTTAATCCTGATTTTTGAACGGTCAGGGTTTTGTAGCGAAACCGAGCCACATGTATTCGTCCATAACAACGACCCTAGCAACGATTTGTTTGGACCCATGACGTCACACTTACGGAGTCAATGATCGACAATCAGACGATCTACACACGCCAGCAGCAAGATGGCAGCTCCCAGAGGCCGTACTTGCAAACGTCTATAGACACACGAGTATATAGTTGTTTCCACGGCATGTATAAACACTTTAGAAAACTCCAGCAACGCTCATATCCCCAGTCGCAAGTACATGGTACAGGTGGCAGTCTGCAGACGATGTGGTCCCGCTACTTTAGTCATAGAAACATGCAGTGCCTTCAGAGATGTTCCAAGAATACGTATGTACGGAGCAAACATGCTTCGAAGATGCTTGAGTCCTGTTCGCAGATACCGAGTGTCTCAAGTAGCGACCAGGCTCTTTAAATCGACCGCAAAATTAGATTTCTTAACCTGTCGCGCTACGATTTTCAGCAGCGTTACACACAGGCGGTGCATTTTTTTTAAATAAAATTTTCAAAGACCAAACTTTTTTGAGGGAAAAATAAAAATAAAAAATAAAAGAAGAAGGGTTAAGTCCTATGGAAACGCAGCGAAGTCACGGGTCTTCAAACATTAGGGCGCCTTTTGATTGAAGACCGGTGGCTTCGCTGGGTTTCCATAGGTGTCAAGACCTATTCTTTCTTTACTTTTTCCTCAGGTAAGCTCGCTCTTTGCAAATTTTATTGTAAAAATGCACCACCTGTGGGCAACGCTGCACAAAATCGTAACGCGATAGGTTAAAAATCCGAATTTTTGCGGTCGATTTAAAGAGCCTGGCCGCTATTTGAGACACCCTGTAGTACTGTCATCGTGTCAGCAGCGAACACCGCACGTCTCTTGTACGATCTACGTGCAGTGTGGCTGGGGCTTTAGTGAAGTTAGCAGACGATGCCCGTTTACACACGGACACACCACGCCCGTGTAACGAACAAAAACTAGATTGTATGCAGCGTCGAAAAATGTTGGGTGGCGCGGGAAAACCGGATCGACTCGTCGCCTATCTGAAGCGGCTGGGCCGTTCTCACCTTTTGGGCCGAGTTGCGATAACGCACGATGCGATGCATAGTTATTTACGGAGACGTGGATGTTTGCGCGGACGCGAGACTCGAGTGCGTACACAGAAGGCGCTTTCGCCGTCACAAAATGACACAAAATAAAAGCAAAAAAAACACCGTTACCTTAAATAACGTTGTTTTTTTTAGAACGATATTTTAATGCCCTTTTACAACGGGAGAATTTCTCTAGACAGACTTGTGAACAGGAATGCTGTTGAGGACATTGACCTGAAGATGTTTCCTTCGCATCCTCGCTTAGGTATATGCTATCATTAGCGCCGCATATTTTCTAAGACGAACCAGTATGCATACGCTCCGTATATACCTGTTCCACACATAGACGCGCCAAACGGCGGCCATACGAACTACATCTGTCGGGTAGTTCTGCGCTTGCGCAGAACGAGCATGTCAGAAGTGCTCGCGCGTGCGTCGTCTGCTTTTCGAGCAGCCGACAAGTGACGGTTTCTCCGAGAGCGAGTGACAATATTAGCTTGCTCGAAACGGCGTTTCTGAAATAAAGCGTTGCCGAAGCTATTACTCGATCAAAGTGACACGTGTAGACACGTGTCTCGCGAGTCAGCGTGCCTCAGCCGCGACGGGAATTTCTTCCAGACCGTCTCGAAGGCCTACAGGAGAAACTCTTCCCCCAGAGAGGGGCCTGGTGTGGCAGAGGCCCTCCCCTTGCACACCGCTGCTCAGTGGCTGGTGATAATCGCCGTCGATCCGACAATTCCGTCGAATATATAACGTTAACTCCGAAGCAACCGTATGTGGTCATATAGCAGTCTCATTCTCTGACGTTAGGAAAATTATGCGTTTCCATTGAATACCGTGTCTTACGGTGTGCTACGGGGTTTCTTTCCGAAATTTCAGTCGGTGCAACTTACGCAACGTTGTGACTTTTATGTATTATTTTTCTATAAATATGTACCTTAACTGTGCAAACTTGCCACAAAGATTATATTTTCGTTCGATTCGCCGGCGGGGACGTTGAAACTGGCCCCACTTGCGCATATATCACAATACGCAGGCTTGTCAATGCCGTTTCAACTTGCTGACCTTTCATTTTTTTAAAGTGCGACTTAAACCATGGTGCGACTTCTATGCGAACCTTTTTTGCGAGAACTGTAATTTATATGGGAGTGTAACTTATATACCGGTGCAACTTATTAACAGGGAACATTTTACATTTTCCTTTTGGAAAAGCTAAGGGGCATCAGCGGAGTTCCTTCGTGCATATCTTATGTTGAAACAGAGTACGCAATCCGGAGCGCAAGTTTGTCTGCTGCTTCTTTTCGTTTCATTTCATTTTATTACATTAGGATCATCTCGAGGAAGGCATTACATAAAAGGGGGAGGGGGTCAAATTCGATTTTTTTTATAATTAAGGAAAACATCGAAAAAAATGAAAAAGAAGAACCGGTCAGGGAACATTATTATATAAACACTATTTTATCATTTTAGGAATTTCATGCGAGATTTCTAAAATGCAGGGTTGGGGTGACGTCAGAAAAACGTCGAGCTCTGATTGGCTCTGATGAAAGGATAGTGGGTAGACCTGAAGGCAGCTGGCTTTGAGGTTTATCCACTATCCCTCCAATCAGAGCAGATCACAGTTCGGCGCTCTGACGTCACCAGAACTCCTGCAAAAGAAGCAGACGAACTTGCGCTCCGCATTAACCTTTCTTGAGTAAGCGTCCGCGCATGCGTGCTCCTCTCTTCTGACCCATACTTCCGGCTGCCGCCATTTTTGAAGGGAACCATCCCACACGATCAACGTTGTCTGCACTTATATTTGCGCGTAATTCGTCTTTCTTAACAATGCTGTTCTTGGCAGCAGTAGTACAAGGCACAACAGCACGGTCCGACTCCATGGCGGAGGCACGTTGAGCTGCCCTCCATTTGTAGTTTGTAGACAGCCCTCCAGACGGCGCTTGTTACTCTACAAAAAATCCACTGACCTTTTTTTTTTTTTACATAAACACGATGTTAGGCGGTTAAAGCTCAAATTGTGGAAGTCGTCCGGAATGGGAGCGGCGCTACGTCTCCTGTCTCGTCTGCGATTGATCTGAGTTGAGGAGGAGATAGTAGCGGTATAGTGCAACTCCTCTTCCGGTCTCCAACCGTAGTTGGAGGTTTCGTCCCTGAGTGAGCAGGGCCTGCGCGTGATCGGAGCTCTTTTGAGGAAAGCTCTATTCTACCAAAATTAAGAAATAAACCATACAAGGTCTCGGAGCCTAAGCCAATGTTACCCCGAGACATGTAGCTTCGTTGACTTTAAAAGCACTTGATACGGAAAGCAAAGGGGAAATAAAAATCCAACGCTTCGATCTGCTTTTACGTCAGAGGAGGACCACATCTTTTCATTTATTCCTGTCGTCCACGACCGAAAAAAAAGAACTGCTTTAATTATTAATTTTTTTTTTTGCAAGAAGCAATACAGTCTGTTTTTAAGAGAAAAAAACATATCGAATGGCGTGTATAAACTTTTCATCCAAATAAAAATGGTTGTCGTTTTCAATCGGGAAGGGTTTGATATATTTGTTTTTGACATGGCAGATTGGATTTAAATCATACTTATAATCATCGGAAATGTTTTCACTCCACCCTGTTCGAAGAAACTCTTGTGAAGCCTTGGCTGCTCTTTTGAAGATCTCAGGAGATTACTTTCTTTTTTAAATCTATTTCTAGCAGCTTCGTTTATTTTCTTAATTTGCTTCATTTAAGGCCGAAACACGCGTGTTTCCAAACCAGTGGCGTCACAAGGGGGGGGGGGGGGCGGACCGCCCCGGGTGCAGGGCTCAGGGGGTGTCGCGGCGGGCCACGAGAGCGGGGGGGGGGGGAGAGTCGCGGTGGGCTACCGCCCCGGGTGCCGCTGACCCTCGTGACGCCAATGTTCCAAACATGAAAAAAGATATAATATAGTCACGAATGACTAGGTGACGAAACGAAGAATAACTGAGGAGCCTGAAACGTTCAAGTGGGCGAACTTCTGCCCGAAACAAAAGGGAAGAGAAGATAACAAAAAAGCGTCGCGGGCGTCGGAGTCGGCGTAACAGCAGGATCGACCGCTGGGGCGAGACTGACTGCGGCTCGTTACGCGGAGCCCCTTATGTACACGCGTGGGCTTCTGGAAGATTCGGCGTAGAAGGTTCTGCGTGCAGAACATTCGGACCTCTAACAAGCAACAGGGTTCTCGAATTTACCAGAAATCTAAATAGAAATAATAAATAAAAGACGCGTCGCTCCCAGGAAACCAACCCTGGGCTTCCGCACGAGAGTCAAGCGCTGTAACCACTCGGCCACCCACGCACGCGCTCGCTCGGCGACGCGCTGGGCGGTATGTAAACATTATTTCGCAACATTTTTCTAAAAAAAACTGAACCTCGCGTGGGTAATTATCGCCAATGATTTGCACATATGCTTTCAAAAAAACATCATATTCGCCAGGCGGGATCAATATTTCGCGATTTAGGTCAAAGCTGAAGTTTTGGAATAATACGCGGGTTCTAATTTTCGCGACGCGGTTGGATCTCAATATAGGTTCCAATGTGTTTACATTTTAGTGAAATTGTTCGCGGGACCTATTTTTCGCGAATCGTAGGACATTCGCGAAATTCGCGAAAATTAGATTCTCGCGAAAATTAAATCGTTTACAGTATACACCGCGAAGAAAACGTCTACACTTGAGGTGGTTAACTTACAACATAATGACAGTAAATTACTCAAAAGTAGTGTGCACACTAAACAATTTCACTCCTTTAAATTAAGGGTGCAAATCTACTCATCCGACAGCTGATTTACACCTAAAAGTGCTGCTAACACCCTAAAGATGTTACCGCAACCCCTTGGGATGCCGATGAGCACCTTAAAGTAGTATGCTGCCGATATCAAGAGCATCCTAGGTACATCCTTCATGGGGAACACCTTTATAAGCAACAGTCACGTATTTCGTTCTCACTTCCACAGAAACAGCAAATGCAGACTCATGAAGGCACTCACAGGAGTGGAATCCCAATCCATTGATTGATCCACCGCCTTATACATACTCGACAACTCAAACACTCGTATTCACTGGTTACCGCCTCTTCAACTACTTATGCAAATAAATTGCCCACATAAAGCAAAGCAACTCTAAGTTCAAAGAAGGCGTCTCCAAATTAAGGAAAAACGTTGGTTACGTCATTTATTATTCGACATAGTCGCTATAGAACAACCTCCGCTAAAGCTGTTTTTGAAGCGGGCATCGGTGCAGCGAACACTCTTCAAAAAGAAAAAGTGTTCGCATGACTAAACCGCATAAAACACCCTTCAAAAGAGAGTGTTTCCTGCACTAGTACCCCCTATCACGACTACAAAAGGGTATATTAATCGAAAGAAGGTTGCTGAAAGGGGGTTGAGCCATGGGTGTATGTCTCTGGGACACCCTTTATACACCTTTTGGGAGTAAAAGTTTTAGCGCGAGGGGCCATTTTAAAGTGTCTCCCATTTCATGCGGTTTCCGCCTGGAATTTGCACATGAGCTCCATTCTCCAGTTCTCGTACTGGCTACCACTTAGCTGACGCAAAGCCGACACCACATTGCTCTCCTCAAGTGAATTTCGCACAGAATTCTGTTTTTCTCTTAATTCGTCTTGGGAAAGAGCCAGCTGATTCCTATCAAATTAATCTGACGCGCCACGCACAACCACGTCGTACGATTCCTGTACGGAATGTCTCACGCGAGCTAGGTTTTTTTTTTAAATTAAATGATTTACGATGCTTACAAGCTCGATGAAATGATCTACCATCGATACTACTGCTCAATACGTGTTCTGCATGTCACGCGTCCGTTACATTATCGGTATAAGTACTGAATCAGTAAAGTCAAAATCGCTTGCAGTCACGAGATATAGCTAGCAGCCGATCTCGAAAAACAGAAGTTACGACTACGAAAACTAAAATACAAATATATGAAAGACGAAAAGGAAACATCAGTAAATTTTACGACGTTGCACGACACAGATATCTACATGTGTCCTCTTCGCGCGGTAGCAGCTTTCCTTCGAGAGTGTCGCGCTACAATGTCGCAACTGCCGATATCTGAAAGATTCCCAAGCGTATACCTGCAAAATATTTCTGATTCGCTATTTTACGACTTTTTAATTTATTCCTGAAACGAATATTTAAAAAAAATGGGGCACTTTTAGACAGCTTTGCATGGGCGCAGTCACAAGCGACCTTCACTTTTTTTGTTTGTTTTTCAAGAGCTCGTTTTGCTTAATTACTTCATTAATGAGGACGCGCCACAGGTTATTGACCTTCTACACAACATCGTGTCCTCGTCCCCAATGTAGACATTTTTGGATTCCTCATTGGTCGTTTCGGTGTCTGGCCATCTCGGCGAGGCAACAGAAGGTCAACTGCGGCGGCATAAAGTTTGCGCGCGCTAAGAAATCGAATCTGACGTCACGGCACGCCGCAGTGGTGGCGTTGCGGTAGGCATCGCGCATGCGCAAAGGTTTGACTTGACGTGAATCTGATTTCTACGCATGCGCAGTACCCGCACCCTGTGTGGGCAAGCGCGGGCTTGTCTGTAAACATCGTGCTGGGCTATGCGAGGTGAACAATACGGTTGTTTCTTTCAAGATGATCGTGAACACTCAGTCCTTTTTTTTTTTAATTTCTCGTTTTGTTTGCTCGTAAGTGCCCGAGGATACCTCGTAATAAAATAAAATAAAAATCAACTCTTACGCGATTTGCACGACTTCCTTGAGAACGGCTATGTGAAAATGCACAGTAAAAAAACATACGCACTAATGACACCATTCGAGCGCCATGTGCGACAGAATGACGTGGCGCGGTGCTTGTAGGAATTTTCACTTTATAATGAAAGCTTCCTTTCATTATAAAGTGAAATCATTGTAGACATGCGGCGACCTTTAGTTCGCATTGCACGTCATGGTTTTTCATCACCTTCATTCCCCCGTTAACGTCGCGTTTCACGCGAGCGTTGTGGGTTGTTTGAAATTCCCGCGCGAGGTCACGTGACTTTGACGTCACGACCCTATCGACCAATCAGGATTTTCCCGTCACAACACCACCGACGCCGGCTTTTCTGCGACACAAGCTCCGTAGTGCTATCGCGTTAAAATACTTTAGTCAGTGCGTATTTTAGAGGTTCGGCCTCCACCACGCGCCCGTTGAACTCCGTCGCGCCTTGAAGGCGCATGCAGGCTAAAGCGCGTGCACGCTATAGGCGCGTGCACACTATGAGACGCCAAAGTGTTAGGAACGTGACACCGTCGCTCCGGAGGTGGAACAACTAAAGAAACTCATTCTCGCTTTCATCCTGTCAGATATCTAAACCAGAGAGTGTACTGCAATCATCACAAGTAATCACATTCCTGGCAATTGGTTACTTTTTGGAGTAATCTTGCACTGATTCGAATACATCTATCAGAAAGTAATCGCAAAAGTAATCTGATTACTTTGGGAAGTATACTAAGATTACTCGTAATCCTTACTATTTTTTCTTCCCTTACCGATGGCGCCCTTTGTTTTATTACAAGTTTGATACCGAGGACACCTAGAGCCAAATTTCCGACGGGAGAATGGTTCACCAAAATTGGTGGATTAAAGAGTATAAGTATTTCGTAAATCGGTGATTCTAATTCAACAAGGAACAGTACAAAAACACCCGCTTTCTAGCCACAAAAAAAAAAACTCCTTTGATTTAAAATTTGAAGTTATTGGAAAAATACAGTTACATTTTTAAGTAACGGCAAATTTCCTTTTTCGGATAATCAAGCGGTCTAATTGAGTACGTATTTTAACAGAGAGTAATTGAAATTGGAATCTATTCTTTTTTCGGGCAACGAGTACAAGACTGGTCTCATTAAAAGGGTATTTATAGACATCATGCACCCGGCCAACTGATGTTTCGTTCGAGCGTCGCGTATTTCCAGAGAGAAGAAAAAAATAAATAAAGCCGGATGACTGTGGCGACAGAATATTCGCGTTCCTGTTTTTTTTTTTAATCAACATATTTTTAGTATTTAAGTTCTAAAATAAATTTTGTGTTATATTTTTCTTATTATTATTGGGGATGAGCTGCGAGCGGCTTAGAATTTCAATATTATTTCGAGATTTCTGACGTCATTGCGTGTTTTTAGTTCCGAAGTATAAAACAACTAAGAAACAACGAAAAACGACTCTTGAGCCAAAAATTATTTTTTTCTTGGCTGAATCCGTTTAAGTCTTGAACGTATCGGAAAAACAAGAAGCTACAAGAACTCATTAGGAACACTGTCTCCGGGACGATCGTCGTGTCACAAACCCTGTCATGTTTTGAAAATAAGATATGAGAGTTTACATTTTTTATGACAGCGCACAAAAACAACACGAAATAAGACCTGTCAGATTAGGTTGCCAAAGTCACACTTCCACATCGCGAAAGAAAGCAAACACAGCAAAAGAACGGCGAATTAGACAGAATGAAACTTATTAAAAGGCAATTAATCGAACCTGTGGGCACACCTTTCAGCCAAAAGTCGTATTAAAACTAATTGATTGACGAGAAATGTAGAAAGAAAATTCAATAAAACAAAGTGATTGGCTAAAAATGTAAAACGTAACTTTATTAAAAACAAAGGGATTAGCTAGAAATGTAGAAAGTCAAGAAAATCATATATTTGTCGAGATATATAGAAAACAACTTTCTGAGTTCGTTTCAAAGTGTACCCCAAGCTACATGCTCTGGGTCGTTTTTTTTGTTTTTTCTTTAATGATTGCGACCATTTTTTGAGGAATCGGACATAGATTACGACAATTATCGAGTAAAGCATGCCAATTGTTGAGTGTTGTCGCTCGACGTCGAAACGAGTGACCTTGTTTGCCGGCCTCATTCCGGGTTGTTGACACACTGGCCTTGACTGTTTGAAAGAAGCGATTTGAATTCCTGAGATTACCCGGAGCTGGGACTGCTCTCTTTGGCACCGTACCAAATCAAGAAGACGGGCTGACCGATGGCACAACAGGTGTGGTGTGTGTGGCGCATAAAGCGCTGGATCAGGATATCCAGCGCTTTAGTGGCGCAGGGCTTCTTGCGCCATCTGTCGACTGCAGCACGAGTCATAAGTGTTGCCTCATGGCCTCTGAGATTGCCAGAGCGCGCTGCGCTCCTCCGCGGTCCTTGCATTCGTCGGAAAAGACCGTTATTAAAGAAAACAGTTCGCGGCTATTTTTCGCCGCGCCGTGGCTCTAGTTACAGGGCCACAGTTGTGTTGTGTTGCGTTCATTCTGTTGTTCTTCGATTGAACGCAGCTCAACGCTGCCCACCTCCTAGGCAAAGCCTGCGCGTTATGTCACATGACGTCACGTCCGCGGTCCGGCACGGGCGTGATGCGATGCCACGGCAGTCGCATGGGGCTCGTTTCCTATCATAGTCCTCCGAACGCTGACGTGGCCTCGCATCAGCGTGTGGACCCCGGACTGACCATGGGACGCAGCGCGGGCTTTAAAGCTGTCTAGGCGGTGACGCTGCATCAGAACGAACAAGTACTGGTTAGTGTATAACGAGCGGGTAAATAAAGGTTGTGAATGCAGACATTGCCTCCTCGACGTTTCTTGACCGGTGCGAACAAACAATGGGCACGCATTTTCCAATCAACTGCAAATTACATGACACGAAATTCAGATCCTTTGTCCACAGCGAATCAGTAGTCTACTGCTGCAGCCAGCGGTTGACTGGTAGAAAGGGGAACCATCTCGTTGAGCAGGAGGAAGGCGAAGTGACGAGGACATGAGTAAAGCGCTCAAGCTGTTGAATGCAGCTGCATACTGTGGTGTCGTGAAAGGGCACTTTAGGGCATAGGCGACCTCCTGTTAAATGTCTATCGAACACTACAGGTTGGTTGGACCCGATGTGTTCTCATAAATGAGTGACTATGATGCCCGGGAGCACCATATCAATGGCAGCAATGCTGCAAACGAGTGGACCAACAGCAGAAGCATCTCTTCCCGCTGACGGAGTTTGGAAGGGGGGGGGGAAGGGGGCGACGGTGATTTCGCGTTTCCTCCCCCGTATTGTTTTCATTAAATTTCTGAACTGTCTGCGAGGGGGAGGTAACGATGCGCCCCCCCCCTTTTCCTTTGTTCCGACGCCACTGCTGACGTGACTGCGTAAATTTACTTTTTTGGCCTACCGGCGTCTGGATGAGGAAAGCCGCTCATTGCTCTTGCGCCTCTGCGACCATATGTGACTATGAAACTTTGCACGAACTTCAAAGCCTGATGACTGAAATGTACTTCAGTGTGGACCACTGGGAGATAATCTGTTCACCAGCACAGTTGTTTCCTAGATGTAAGCACAAGCTTGCACTCTTTCCATTTTCCTGAACCACCAAATGTATGTGCAGCATTTGCTGTAGGCTATACGGAGTTGGTCAGAATGATTTTGTTTTTTATTTTTGAATCTCAACTATCCGTAAACACCACTTGGAGTCTTTCAGGGCCTGTAGACGGGCAGTGCCACATCCAGAAAATTATTTTGTGTTGACCCGTCAGAGCCGCATATTGGTCAGTGTATCAAAATAAGCAGCTCTGGTCTGTATGTTTGTTTCTCAACAGCTTGAGCAATTTCCTTTTTGCAGGTTTTCTGTCGGCAGTGTTTCATGATGACAGACAAACAAGGAGGCTAATGGACGGGTTGCAGTCGTTAAACTTAATTTATTTCGGAAGTGTGACAGAGAAATATTGAGGCTCATGCATTTCCGAGGGCGCAAGTGTGTAAAGAAACGGAAACAACGCAAGCAATACTTTCCATCATAATTTTGGCACAGGCTTTACATTAGTTAGAAACACAATGAAGAAAAGACAACAAGCATTTTCACTAGGGAAAGAAACACACAAGACACATCATCCTCAAGACATGCTACTTAGAAATGCAACAATAGACGAGAAAATAACTTGTAAAATAATGAGAAAGAAAAAAAAAGCAGGATCCCATAATGAATTAAAAGATAACGAAAATGCAAGAATACAAGGATGGAGGAATGTGCACATATAACAAGGACGGGTGCTGTGCATACCTTCCTTCGCCTTTATCTTATTCCTGTTTTTTTTGTTTTTTTTAGATTTAGGTCATTATGAAGCAATAGCACAAGCAAAGCATAAATAGGATCATATTTATTTTAAATTTAGCCACAAACATCAATTAGACAAAGTATTTCAGTTATGGGTTATATATATGATTGTGATTAATGATATGTGGCTCACTATGTGCTCAAAAGTTCGAAAATGTGCACACTGTGCAACATACGTATTATCCCCATTTCATTGGTGCTACGAGGAGGGAGGGTCTAATGCAGTACCACTCTGGTTTCAGTCTGCTTTTATTTTTCTACCCCTTTCAGGTGCAGTGGTACTGATCCTCTCGGCCTTGCCCCCTGGCTGGCGTGACTGGCAGACCAGCAAGGATGGCTCGTTCTCCTTAAGTTACGTGATGCTGTGCACCTGGTGATGATTTCAACTGCCCGACGAGGCATGGGAATCAGTTCTTTCTTTCAGCAGTGCTGCCAGTCTTGGTCCGGCCGGTGTTGTACCTGAATGAGCTAACAAATGTTATGAGTCGGAGAGACAACATATCATGTTTTCAAGAATTTGACAAATTATCATCCCAACATCTTCATTATGGAGGTTGCATGCAGATAATGTGCGCATGGGTGTGAAGTTTAGTTTAGCGCGAGTGAACAGTCATGAAAAAGGTCTGCTCATTTTGTCTCTCGATGTTGATCCCTTTATTGAAGTGGAAGAATTGTGATGTGTTTTTGTTTTTCTTTACGAGGCAATTATATTTCGATTGTGGAGTGGACATAAAATGTTGTTCCCTTGAATTGAGCCCAGTGCAAACCTTTCATAGAACTGTGTATAGTGGTGAGTCCTTTAGAGCAAAAAAATAAAATAAACTAGTGGCTGTTGTTTCACCAGATATATTTTCGGGAAACGTTGGTTAACACAATTCTTTCAAGATATCAATTTGCGAAGTATTGCAGAAATCGAAAAATAGAAGACATGCTTTTTTCAGCAAAGCCATTCGACAAACTTAAGAGTGAAATGTCCTTCGAGAAGTGTAATCACGCGCAACCAAAACACTGCAGAAGCCTAGCGAGCTCTCGCTGAATGCGAGAGCTTCTCAGTGCTTGCGCCGAGGATGTTTCGGTGGCGCTCCCTTTTGGTTTTCATTAGTGACGTCACGACTAAGATTTGCCTCGCCGTGACGTCACAAGTTGTTACCTTTGCTACTTACCATCAGTTGCGACGACAAGTTCGATGGTGTGTTCTAAAAAGCACATTGGAAGCTAGGAGCCATCTCATTTCTGAAACTAACACCGTCGAAGTTGACAGTATGGCAATGCTCTTATGCCCGTGGTTTGGCCTAGATTGTGGAAAGCTGACCGCAGCGACGCTTTTCGTAGCGCACGTCGCTAAGAGTCAACAAATACACTAATGAAACAACACGTCAGACCTTGTCGAAATGTGTGGCAGCAGAAAAATGTAAAATGTGTCTACATGGCTCAGGGTGGCCTTTGAAACAGCTCTATGACCAAGTTTATTCTAAACAGCTGCTTGACAATGCAGACATCTCTAGAGAAGTTGAAATGCATGGTAGCACCAAAGTGTAAAAAGCATTCCTGATTTTTCATATTTATTTTGCTGACACAAGAGACAGGTACGTACTACGTATCATACTTTCAACATAAACGAGTAATTCAACGCAGACAAGACAAAATTGCTAATAACTGCTGGTATGCATACAAGGAGCTTACTTTACATATAAGGTAAAGAGCTTGCATCAGTTAACGTGCATGCACACCACACATGCTTGCTCAAGTTTTCACGCCAGATGCTCTGGAGGCTTGTTTATTTTCGTTTAACAGGGGAACTCACCTGTGTATTTATTCAGGAAACGACTTTGGAGGTCTTATAAATGCCCGCATAATCGCCACCGGGCTCTTGATACGCACGTACGTGTGTATCAAGAGCGCCGAGAAGTGGACGGAGTTCGAGCCGTCGGAGTGACGGATGCGTCACGGTGAAACGCGTCGCCTTCCCGATTGCACGGCACGCCGTCTGTTGTGAAATATGTACAACTATACTCCGTTTCACCTTATGTTGTACCGCAGCAAAGGCTAGAAGCGCGAGCTCATAGCGTTGGCAGCTGCCCTTAATGCGCGAAGCTTGTGCCGCCAAGATGTGCCCCGGAGCAAGGAGCTCGCGCCTGTAGCCTTTCCTGCAGTACATCATAAGGTGAAGCAGAGTATATAAACATCCTGCCAGCAAAAAGTCGCAGCATGACGAGCCACTGTAGCTTGGGTATCAGCGGCAGCCGCCTGTTGTCGCCGTTCGGATCGAGGCGGTGGAGCCGCGGCGGAGCAGCTCCCGCGCCGTTGCCGTTCGTTGTCGTACATTGCGGTGTGGTGCATTCGATCACGGAGGGATGGCCGCTTCTCTCGGTGAGAAATATCCGCCCCCGAAGGTAACGCCGCAATTACAGGAGACAAATATTGAACGCGGCGATCCCATATGCGACATCACATCGGCAAGCCGCCATGTTGAAATGACTGCGAAGTCGAGTTCAAAGTAGGTTGAATCCAGTCTTGAAATTTGCGCACACATCAAGTTCGCTTCCAGCTCAATTCAAGATCGGTTCAAGTTAAGGTGGATTTATGGAGTGCACTTGCTCGGGACATGTGCAAGTTGAAGTTCGGCTTCAGAGCAAGACACATTTATGAATTCGGGGGTAAGTCGGGGTAAGCTCGCGTGGCGCTGACTTAGCGCTCCGCTGTATGTGTGAACAGGTATTAAAGGGGTGCCGAAAAGGAAATTTTGCCCTTATTTCTTTGTTTAGATTTGGTCTATATTGTGCCGGCAGCCCCAGAAATACTAGCCTAGAGTGTTTTTGGGCTGCCGGCCGAAAAACAAAGAAAACTAATCTTAAAACAAATCAACGGATTTCAAAATTGCGTCCGGTGGCGGTCTGTGAAGCTCCGTTGGAATGCTGTCACGTCATGAGTTCCTTAGAAGTAGCGCCAGTTAGCGGCAGTATGGCTCTCTCGTGGAGTTGCTTAGTTTTGAATGTGACTTGGCAAAGAATGACAACGCGCTTACTGCGTTGTATATATGTTCAAGCTTCCACAGTGCTTTCGCAACGTGATGAGCATCGTACCGGCGTGCGGTCGTGTGTCACTACTGCGTGATGCCGTTAAATACCCCAGGCTAGAGGTTGTACTGCACTGGCTAAATTTCGCATCTACAGCTGGGAGACTCGTCGCCCGTTGAGGCAGACTAAGTTCTAGGCTGTATAAACATACACACAACCCAAATTTTTTTTTTTGCATTTCACACCATCAAGATCGTCGTTCTTCGCAGACGTTAGGTAGGGAGCTTGAACGGAGGATGCAAGCGCTGTGATGGAACTCATCGCGGACGCACTACTCAGTACCCCGCCCCTACCTGCAGGACCGAGGAAACCACCCAAAGGCTGGATCCAATGGAGACCGCAGGAATTTCAGGCGATGACGTTAGGATAGGAGGACCTTCATCTCCATGAGCTCAAAATCGCCCTCGCATCGCTGCCTCGAAAGAAGTCGGCTCCAGGACCTGATGGAGTGACACAATCAAGCGCTTCGAAACCTCGAAGAGGACGCCTTACCAGACCTCCTGGCATACCTTAACGAGGTATGGACAACAGCATGCCTCCCGGCAGACTGGAAGAAGGCCACCGTCATGCCACTGCTCAAGACAGGCAAACCGTCAGACCAGCCCAACTCCTACCGTCCAGATAGCACTCACGTCGTGCGTCGGGAAGCTCCTCGAGCGGATAATCCTCTGCAGGCTGGTGCACCATCTCGAGACGGTAGGAGCTCTGCCAGAGTGCTACGCAGGATTTCGACGCGGCAGATGCACAGCGGACGCCATCGCTTACATGGTCACAGCGTTGGAGGACGGCAAGGCCCGACACCGAACAACACGTGTAGTTCTCCTCGATATATCCAAGGCCTTCGATGCCGTTGAACACAACAGCATCGTGACAGAGCTGAAAAGACTGTGAATCGGTGGCCGTATGCTTGCCTTCACCCGCGCGTTCCTGGAGGGCCGCGAGGCACGAGTGAGTACTGCGGGGATCTGCAGCACAGTGAGGCGTATGACACGAGGGGTACCACAAGGCAGCGTACTCAGCCGGCTGTTGTTCAGTGTGGCGTTGGCGGCGCTCCCGCAAGCAGCCCGGATAGGCGAGCGGACGAACCGTCCAGTGCACATGGCGGTTTACGCAGGTGATATTGCCAGCTGGGCGGCCGACCGAGGCTGTTGTAGGAAAAACGTCCAGAAGGAACTGCAGAGAGCTCTCGACAACATCTACCATTTTTTAACGACACTGGGTGTTAAGTAACGAAGGATTTTGTTAGAATAAGTAAGATTTGTTTTAGAAAAGTTTATCTTTGCTACAGCTACGTCGGCATTGTTTTTTTTATCTGCCTATGTGTGCGTCTGCATGTTTGGGCGTTTGCTTTACGCTCGCGGGGGAACATGAACGGGAAGTGGTCTTCCGCCCCCGCGCGCGGGGCGCTTTGAGCGGCCGCGGGGCTAGAGAAGAGTCGGACCCCGGTCGTTAACAAACGGATCGGGTGTCGGTTTGGGGCGCCGGGCAGCGGTACTTCTGTCTCCGCTCTTGTGGCTTTTAAGCGGGTTTGCTTGTGTCCGGCGTATTTCGCCGCTTAGAGTAGAAACTTCGCTTTTAATCGACGCAATAACTTAACTTGTTGGCGCCAGCCAGACTAGGGAAATTGCAGAGACCGACTCTACAAGGAATTTGAGTTTGACCGTTGAAGTGTCGGAGGGGGGTCACGTTGACAGCTCGCTGATCATTGGGTAAGAGTGTACCACGTGACAATGGTTAAATTTGAAGTGATTGGTCCGTCTCTGGAGGGAAGAGAGGCCCCTACGAGTCTAGAAAAGGGCTGCCGAGAGGATTCTCGGGGATTCGGCTTTTGAGATCGGGAAGATTCGGCTGTTGAGACTGGGACTAAAGTATGGGTTGTAATTTTTGGGAGTTTTGTAAATTACTGTTGACTTGTCGTTTTGTTTTAAAATAAACGTGGCCACACCGGCCATCATAAACCTACCAGCGTCGTAATGTGTCCAGCGGGATCGAACAACTTTTAGTTGTTTTTCTTATTCGACTTCCCGGGGACTTCCATCGGGCGAACACCATCATCGGTCGTCACCATCACCTGACTGACCGGCCAGCCCCTTCCTGCGGAAAGTTGACTGGCGCAGTCGACAGGATCCTGCTGACTTCCTGCGACGGGCGGTGAGCGAAAACGACGGCTTCAGCGGAGGCAGGCGGAGCGTACCTGGGCTCTATGCAGAAGTGTTTCATCTGCTGGATTGTGGACAAGGGTCGCGTCTGCTGGACTGCGGACAAGGGTCCCGTCTGCTGGACTGCAGACAAGGGTCGCTCCTGCCGGAGCGCGGACCGTGGCAATATCTACGTGAGAAGCCCGGGGGTATGGTTACCCAAAGAAGTCGCGGCGTCTGCTGGACTGCGGACAAGGCTCGCTCCAGCCGGAGTGAGAAACTGTGGCAATATCTACGTGAGAGGCCCGGGGCAGCAGTTGCCGAAGAAGTCGTGGCGTCTGCTGGACTGCGGACAAGGGTCGCTCTCTGCCGGAGTGAGAAACCGTGGCAATATCTACGTGAGAAGCCCGGGGGTACAGTTGACCCAAAGTAGTCGTGAGCGTCTGCTGGACTGCGGACAAGGGTCGCTCCTGCCGGAGTGAGAGAACCGTGGCAATATCTACGTGAGAAGCCCGGGGGGTACAGTTACCCGAAGAAGTCGTGGCGTCTGCTGGACTGCGGACAAGGGTCGCTCCTGCCGGAGTGAGGAACTGCGGCAATATCTACGTGAGAAGCCCGGGGGGTACAGTTACCCGAAGACGTCGTGGCGTCTGCTGGACTGCGGACAAGGGTCGCTCCTGCCGGAGTGAGAAACCGTGGCAATATCTACGTGAGAAGCCCGGGGGGTACAGTTACCCAAAGAAGTCGCGGCGTCTGCTGGACTGCGGACAAGGCTCGCTCCTGCCGGAGTGAGAAACCGTGGCAATATCTACATGAGAAGCCCGGTAGGTCGTCTGACAGTCTAGCATTGCTGAGGCCACTTGTACGCCTCAGCAATGATTGACTATCAGACAATCTACCTACACCAGCAGCAACATGGCGGCGCCCAGGGGCCGGTCTTGCAAATTTCTTAAAGACGTTTGCAATGCCCCTGGGCGCCACCGTTTTGCTGATGGTGTGGGCAATCAATCACTGCTGAGCCGCACCCGCGGCGCTCAGCAATGCTAGATTATCAGACGATCTTCCCACACCAGCAACAAGATGGCGACGCCAGAGGCCGCTTGCTGGAAGTTTTCTGGTCGTCTTCACACCGTCCTGCAAGAGAAAGGAGCGTACTGGAGAGGGCATCGCTGAATTAGCCCCGGGAACGTGGCGTGGCGCCACCTGACGGGCCTATCGTCATGACGTAGGATGGGGGATCACGTGACCGTTTCCTGCACTGCGCGTCAAGGGTGAAGTGTCTTAATCTTCTCTTTTTTAAAAAATACTATGGGTGTTTAAGGCTTATTTTTACCTAATTTTTCCTTTCACGACTCGACCCCGTCAAGTTTCTATATCGGCTACCGTACGAATGCCTCCGGGGAGCTAATTAGCCGGTTGCAGGCGAGCAGGAAACCGGTAGCTGCAACCAACTTGTCTTTTTGGCAAGCGATTTTTTTAAAACTTATATTCGACCGGACACCCCATTACAACTGTGTATCCCTTTTCAATTGTGCTGCCTGTAGGCAGCATCAATGAGTTAGTGGACGAGGCCCATGAAACATACCGACTGTTGCTCGAGGAAGAAAGAGTTCTTGAAGCGAGACACGCGTGTCTCTCCTGCAAGGACTGCTACGCGTTCATTGGATTTGTTCTCCAAACGTCGGCACTCACTTCGGACCTGCACGAGCTGGAGATAACACTGAATGGAAGAATGATGTGATGCACGGATGAGTGGCATCACTCTCTGCGGAAGCTTTTCGTGTCTGTCGCTTACGAGCAAATTGCGAGATAGCGTCAATCTCTGACGTGCGCCAACAAAATGCCCCCTCTCCAGCACACACACACACTTTTGTGGAGGTTCACTAAAATAACTTCAGAGCACTTACCGAACATCTTCGCTCCAACCGCATAAACGAAGCTTCATCTTGAAAGTGCTTGTTGCACACTGTTAAAATCTTAGAGTTTAAATTGCCCATTCTCAATTTCACAAGCCATCCCACTACGTGCGCAGCTGTTTCTCCTTCGGGTAGATGCAGAAGCTGATGTTTGGGTCGGTCGCGTAACTGCGGCATTGCGGCACCGAACAGTACTTTACAATTGCTCCCTGAGCTTAACAGCTGCCGAAGCCGATCCACACGTGTACTGATCAGGCTTCAAACACAAAGAAAAAGTGCGAAAGCACCGAGCGAACGGTTTCCGAAGACCCTGACCAAAGCAAGGCGGAATAGCTGCCCTTATCACGTGATCCCCCATCCTACGTCACGGTCCAGCGATCGCAGCGCTCCAATCGGTCCCGCTACTAGGGCCAATAGCCGCGGCAACGACTAAGGCTCAGCGCGTTCGTCAGGAAATCAGACGCCTGAAAAAGAGCGAACGACGTTTGGCTAGGGACAGAGAAGCAAAAGGGGGGGGGCATTCTGCTGCAGCCAAGAACTGAATGAGGGAACGAGGTTTGTCTTAATTTAATCGGTGGAAGATAGCTTTCATAAGAGACACGTCGAAACGCTATAGCATTTCGACGTTTCTTTATGATGTCGACGCCTCTTTCGACACTTATTAGTATGCAGCTAAGCACCGCAGAAACTTCCTTTTTTTTCTGTGCGTGATTGGTTTAGCTGGTAATAGCAAACCCACAAAACAACAACTCAAGCGGCGATGCATTTTTGGCGCTGCCATCGGTCTCAATAATGTGAAACGGAGTATGGATAGAAAACCTTATGAAGCTCTTTTTTGTATAGTGCAAAGTAGCGCAGGTACATTTTGGTGCATGGCGAGAAAAAGAGAAAGAGCGAGAAAAACAAAATTTTAATACACCGGGTCCGCTACTATGGCTCGACCAACAGCGAGTTTCGCTCCCGCCGATCGTTACTGAAACACACTTTTCCGATGCCGCCGTGTTGCAGCACACACGACGCACTATTTCTTCAAGAGTGCAGAGACTTGAAGCAAGCACAACACGGCTACGGGCAAAGCATGCACTGCACTTTAACTATATTCACTGCCTATACATTTTTTTCGCAACGTGAAAAGTGCAGAAAAAGATGTACTCCTTAAGCTGCTAGCGACTATAATATTTTAAATGAGATGATACAACAGCCAAAAACTCCAACTTCCAGAAACATCCGCACATGGCGCCCTCCCTCAGAAGTTCTGAGCAAAACACCGTAAAAATGTATGTAAATCTAATGTCTGCATAAGTTGTAATATTCTCCGGCAAATATTTTAGCGGCAAGACTACTATCATTTGTTTTTTACTGCGAAACTCGCGAACGTGTCTTTTTTATTCCCAGTCCTGACATATTTGTTTGTATCAAATCCAATCATGAAACTTTTGCAAAATTTTAAAATTCTTCTCACCATAGTGAAGAAACATCATATTTTCGGGAATTATAATATCTGGACACCCTACTCGCGCCTCCAGCTCGGCGCTCGCCCTCCCGCGGCGGAAACTGGAAGCGCTCTAGTGAGGGTCCCCCGGTTCTCCTGCTCAGCGGGCACGGCGGAGCTGCGCGCGATCATGGCTCGCGAAATGTCGTTTTCGAATGCAAGCAACACTCTTCACTGTCCCAACGTAGTGCTGCAGCCGGTATGGGATTGTACCTTACTGGACAGTTTTAGTATTGCGCATAAAAGCAAACGCAAGCGCTGTGTGTTTGCGTTCGAGTTGCGCGCCCCACGTTGTGCGTGCGCCTTATCGCCATGTGGTATACAAGACCGCAATTTTCGGCTCCGCGCATGCGCAGTGTGGAACACGCAAAGCTAGCGCAAACACACAGCGCTTGCGTTCGCTCGTATACGCAATACTAAAACTCACTACTGTTTCAGCGGCTTCCAACGCCCACGAAACGCACTGCAGTGAGCAGACGTGCAAGCAGGTAGGCGTTCCTTCCAACTGGAAAGGCTGAGATTGGCAAAGCGACGGAGCGTAAAAATGAAAGCAACTAAATGTTATAAAAAATTAGCAATAAATTTTTTTTTAACTTTGGGGCATTTGGTTTGGAGGGATATTGCGGCGATTTTGGACGTTTTGCCGATTGTCAAAAGTCGCGACTTTGATAGCAAAATATACCTTACCCACAATTAATGTAATTTTCCATGCATTTCTCACATCAGCTAAAATGTTTTCATTGATTTTAGACTATTTTTTATTACTTGGTAATAAAAATGCTGCAATTAGCACCAGTGATGATAATGAGCACACTTTTGATTGTCATATTTGTTCGCGTGTTTGAAATTAGATCATAAGCAACAAATTATATTAGAGCTTGAAAAATTACGTATTAAAATATCTGAATTTTAATATTATTGTTATTATGAATACAAATCGCGGCAATGTATGCCCCCAATTAACGTCAAGATCACGAAAATACGCCATTTAAACATAATAGTCTTTCCAGAAAGGAATATTATTGTTTTCTTTTCAGCATATGAAAAACTCTGACATCGTTGTCAAGATAGACAAACAGTCAAATACTGGATGTAATATAAACTTTTAAGCGTCACGCGTTGCTTTAGAAACACACAGACACACTTCAGCTGTCTGACTCGGATTGAGATCTTTGGGTTGTTGCAGGGAGAACCGCGTTTATTAATTTATACGTTTTGTGGACATATCGTAAAAATTGAAATTATTCTATTATCTTGTGCTGGGAATAATGTTAAACCAATGAATCATCTAAATACCCAAACATCCCATTAAAAGGCCCGCAGTTCTCTATTTCCCATGACAATTATCTGAGCGAGAAAAGGCAGTGAGAACGCAAAAATATCAGCACTGACTTTTTCAACAATTACAACCACTACAAATATCAGCCTGGATCAAACATGTATGTCGCAAAATAAAGTTTCCGCGAACAACTTTTCTAACTAAATAATTACGGTCTGAGACGCATCTTGAGTTATGAAACAATCCGAAATTAAAACCTATATCGAGAAAATAAATCAAAAAAAGAGCTTAGTTTCGGTTTCGCTCCAGAATTAAAACGCGCATCCTTGCATAAATATTACGCTAAACACCATTCTTGTGTTCAGGGTAAAGAGGTGACCTGCGCTCATAACACCCTAGCTTCCTCGTATTACCAGAAATAATTTGTGTCGCTCAGTGAAGCCAGCACACTAGAACAGGCTCAACAGCGGCACGCATCTCCGACCCTCACTAAAACCGCCATTTTGAAAAATGAGTGGCGCCACCTATAGTTAGTTGGAGTCGCGAATAGCACATACCACAATTAAACTGGTAACTGCAAAGAAAAAAAATTATTTTTAAACAGCCTAATTAGGACGAGCATTTCACAAAACAAATCTTCGGCGAAAAAACATATTTTTTCTAAGCAATATTTACGCCACAGGACGTAATTTAGTCGGAGTCACAACTTCTCCACATTTGAAACTCCCGCTCTTTCGACGCGCGCGGAGTGGCTGGTATACGTAACTCCGTGATGTATAGCAGCCACTCCGTGACGTATAATACCAACTTTGTGGCGCGCGATTTAAAACGGACGAAATAGCCGGAAACTAAAATCAGTCTCGTGCAATAAATATTGCTGTAAAAAATTTTGCTTTCGGCGGAAAAGTTGTTTTGTGACATGCTTGTCAAAATTAGGCTGTTTAAAAATACACTTTTTTTCTTTGCAGTTACCCTTTAAGAGCCCACAATTTCCAAAAATTCATTAGTTTTTCTCAGGAGTATTTACTGTTTATTAGTCCCTGCCCTGTTACCATTCTCGTGTACACCAAAACACTGAGACAAATCAACCTTTACAAAATCTTCCGTTTATCCGCCAAGAAATTGAGGAAAAGGAGGAGACGAGAGCGCAGCAGGAATGTCAGAACTTCGAGTTCTGATTCGAAGGATTAGTTGTTAGACCTAAAGCTACACTATAAAAAAGAGGGTGTAGACGCTACACCCCTTGTCACATATACGACACCCCAAAACTTCAGTTCGACGTACAACGCGCTGACGTCGAACTGAGTGCCCCAACTTTTGCGAGAGGGTTGATGACGGTGCGATATGACATAATAAACAGCTAAAGTACGTATTAAAGTCTACAGGAAAAAAAAACACAGGTTTTGAAGTTGAGCCTAGAAAACCCCGATAACTTTTTTTGCAGTCAGTCACACTTACATTGGCTGTTTTAAAGGGATACTTCAACGAAATTTGAATTTTACCCGTCGTGTCCAGAAATAGGTCGACTATGATCCACAATACTCGGAAATGACAACCGCACGTCTGTATTTTGAGCAGATGGCCGTATTTTTCGTTCTGAACGGCCCACTCTGGCAAGCGGCCGGAGAACAGCCAGCGGAGCCCACGTCACATCCGGCGCAATCATGACGTAGGTCGTCTCAAGCAACGATTGGTCTAAAGCTGACGTGGCTATGAATTTCGTCACTTGGTGGCGTCAACGAGTAAAATCATGTTACAACCTATACGTTTGAGATGCCTGCGGTCTGAACGGCCTCACCACCCGGCAAACGGCCGCGTACCCCGTGACCCTAGTGTTCGTGACCCCACTGATCCCGTGCCGCGCATGGTAGTCGGTTCGTGCCGTTGGTTCGTGCTTTGTGTCGCGATGGCGTGTCGCGGAAGCAGAAAAGTTAGCGACACCAGCGAGGACGAGGACATCGCTTCTGCAATGGTGACAGATCGGCGCTTCGGCTTACAGCCGTACATCTACGATCCGTCTGCGTCGTCTTCGTCTGAAGGCGACGGGGACGGGCCGGACACGCCACCACCAGCCCGGCGTGTGGGCTCCGCGAATTGGTAAGTTTTCTATTTCATTCGCGATCAAGAAATATCTCATTTTTATTTCGTACATATTTTCGCGATTGGCAGGTGCGGCGTGTATTGAAACGGCGGGACGTTGCTATGATTCCACGATATGCCGCCGTCTTCTTCGTACCGATCAAAGCTATGCACGCGCACTCTACCCTTGCGAATTACCAGTTGCAAAAGATAGATACGCTGTAGCGATTGCCGGCGTGCGGTCGCCTCAGCCCGACAGGCTCCAACGCGCGAGCGGTGATAATGGCACAGATGTTGCCAAACAGCTTAGAAAACATCGAGTAAAGTTTCGTGTGAATTGATTGCCCTTGTATTTCCGGCATTCATTCATTGAGCAAAATTTGTCCCAACAGGTGCTCCTGCAACGGCTGCAGACCCATGCTCACAGATCATGAGTCGCTATGCTGCCGAGAGGTGGACCCAGCCAGAGAGCTCTGTCTGGACCAGGGGGTGCCCTGCATCACGAAGCACCCCTGGTTCGAGCTCTACTGCCTGAACAGGCCAGTGCTGGACCTGGCCTACACCAAAATGCAATATTTTTGCCCCTTGGATGCGGGGAACCGGACCCAAGAGGAGTATGTATATTCAACTGAACAGTGGTGTAGCCAGGAATGTTTTGTCGGGGTCGAGGTGGCTGGGATGTCCACGACTTGGGGTGCGGAGAGGGGGAGGGGGGGGTCAAAATGCACGTGTATATTATAGTGTCAGCTAAATATTTAGGGGGGGGGAGGCTGTAGCCCCCCCCTTGTTGTTTACACCCCTGCAGCTTTCATTCTAGTTGTTACGGCCGGCTTCCACTCCAAATAATCGTGTATTTACACAGTTGCACAAACACAGCATCGGTGTCATGTTTTTTCAAGTCTTATGAATAACCCTGTCTCTAAAATCAAAATCCTGATATGTGGTCATTTCACCACACTAGTAATATTGAAAATGTCATTATTCTCCTAAGAACAAGAAATTTATAAGGTGTGCAAATATTTGAATCGAACATGACGCTCTCAAATAATATTTGCAAATCTGATTTCTCATATTAGGTATAGCGAAAGATGTGTGGTTGGTGCGGCACAAGCGAAATACTTTTTCCTTCCCTCCATTCTAGCAGGCTGTTGTATTGAAGTTCCTAATATGCAAAATACATTTTAATTTTACCGGTTTACTCTGGTGTAGTGCGACAGGGTAAAGATAAATTAAAAGCAAAGCTTTTGTGCCACTAACGGATACTAATTTTGGGGGCACTGGAGCATTTAAAATCGAAACATAGTTGGAAAGCACAGTTTGTTAGAAGAAAAAAATGTGATTGGCAATTTTATTTTAATGGCCACATTGTTATGGCCCAATTAGCATGGTTGACCCCAATAATGTTAGCAGCTGCTGGTGTTGCACAGGAACTTGTATGTGAGCTTTTACATACACATAGTCTTCCATTCAATGATCGCTTCTTAATTCGATTTAGCTACTACGATTAAATACTCGCACACCTTTCAACAAAAAAAAACGGAAAAAGAATAACAGCAGTGTGCTTATCTGATAACTACCACACTGTGCATGTAAATAAACAGGGTCAGACACCATTTCAGAATAATTAAAGAGAGTACCCATGCTTTCAGAATTCCACCAGAAAAAGTTTATTCCTTTCCTACAATGACAAACTCGTTAACGTAAAACCGCACAATTGTCTAATGACCACAACATAAATATCGATACCGCGATGAAAAGCCCGAAAAACTAAAATGCCAACAAACTGAGAAGATACACTTGTGCAAGCAGTATTAAATATAATCGAAATCAGGCGCATAGCCAGGGGGGCGTTCAGGTGTCAAAACACTCCCCGAAATTTTACTTATATATATATATATATATATATATATATATATATATATATATATAGTTTTATTGTGTGTGATAACATCAGCACCTTCAAACACCCCCCGAAAATATTTTCTGGCTATGCCACTGATCGAAATTCTTCTGTATACAAGATGACGTGAAAAGTTCCCCATGCTACAGGACAATAATGATGTAAACTGCGAGATGTCATTGGAGATTTTTGACACTATACAAACGCATAGTAGAAAAGGTCAGAAGCCAATAGTGAATAGCTTTTCCCTCTTGGCTCCGAGTTCAACGTTGGTTTCTGCTATCTCATTTCATTACAGGAAGTACCGCTACACGGCATACCACCAGTTCACCTGGTGGGTGCACAAGAGGCTGGGGCGGGGAAACAGGGTGGTGCTGCCCAGCTGCGTCGTCTGTCGGATTCGGCAAGAATTCCCGTCCACAGATGGGACGTACAGGGGTTCAGAAAATAAAAAAAGTATTGGCCACCTGAAGGACTCGTTTACGGCATGTTTTGTCCAGCCCTTCAAAGACACCTTCATCAATAAAAGACAGCGAATGTCACCAAGCTCTAGGCTCGTAAGTTTAGCAATAGGTCGCAGCCTATCATATTGACATGCTAAGAATGGCTTGCAAGGTCGTTAATGACTAGTAGGTAAGATAACGTGAACAGTTAAATGTTTTCCTGATTGTAATGCATTTTTCATTCAACAGAGCGGAACACCGTTAGTGCGACACTTCACCTGTGCTTTTTCAGACTGTTCAGGCAGTGGAGAGGGAGAAGCTAAGTTTTATCATCTACCATAATATCCCAAGAGAAGACCCATCCACAAAAGATAGCCCACCCTGATTTTCAGCATAACTTCCTATTATCCTAATGGCTTTAGTTGAACTCAATTTCGCACACTGAAAGTTAGCCCTCCCCGTATTTTCGCCTAATATGCTCTCAGCTTTAGGTGGGCTATCACTTGGAATATTATGGTAAGTCGCTCCTTTTACTGTGCAAGTGGTTTTAGTGATAAACATTTGATTTGCAAGTAAAAAAGTAAAAACTAGCCGATGGCGTATTCGCATTAACCGCATTGCACCGTGTGCATGGCGCAACACCGGCAACAAAGTTGAAGCTCTAGACAAATACATGTATAGTAATTCCAAATTCTCGTACATGTTTCAATGCCACCATTTCACTACATCTTGGTAACAAGAACTTGAGCCTCCAGCAAAATTAGTGCATATATCGTGCATACGAGCTTCCATCCAAAGCAAAGCTGCATTTGTCCACAGAAAAGGCAGACTAACATAAAACAAAGTGTCACCGTAGTACCTGAAACTCAAGAATTTGGCGGCAATCATTGTGTTCAAACGGTTGATTGACC
>JAZHYW010049976.1:0-20223 GCA_037355805.1 Ixodes ricinus
AAATCTACATTTTATGCTTCATTGAACTGCGTTTGCACAGCGACGTGTTACTCATCATTTGGTCTTGCGATAAATTATTTAAGGTCCCATTCTTCTGCGATGCCTTGAGCTGAGACCATTTTTTACGTAGTAGACATAGTGATTTTATCTTGTGTATCTAGTGCGGCCGTTAAGTGCACCAGTGCAGATCTCGACGGCCTTTGGGCGATATGACGACAACGTAACTGGTTTGTTTGACGCCGACTTTGATACCTCAGCCAAAGGCATTCCTTTCGGGGCGACATGACGCGCAGGCTCGCTGTCGGGATAACTCACTGACATCTCCGAAAAGTCGGCATTTGCACGCGCCAGCGAAGCAAAGAAAAAAGCACGCTAAGCAAACCGGGGAAAACCGGCGACCACGCTCTGAAAGCCAAAACCTCGCGTCTTCCTATCACTAATACCTGCGACAGCTGCTAAACACACTACATCACTTCAAAGTCACTCAGCACCTTGGTCAGCACTAAACACTGATCACTTCAGCCAGGGCTGGTGATCGAAGACAGAAGCAGAATGGTAGGAGCAGGAACTTCAGCCATGAAAGAATGGCAGCTTTATTTTGTTTGACGCCGAATCCAGAAACAGGGAAAGTTACCCGTCTTCTTTTGTAAAATATGCTCTATCTTGATTTATTCTTTAATCGTAAATATGCTGCTCAAAAAGGAAATTGCAACATATAACAAAGACACGCTAAGATCTAAGCTGTCAATCAGGCTCTTAGCCAATGACAGCCGATTACGGTGGCCTGCTACTGTCATAACAATGGCATGCGTTTAAAACGGACGAGGAAATTGCCGCAAACTAAGTGTTCCACACAATAAATATTGCTGTAAAATTTTTTTCAGAGAAAAATTGTTTTCGACATGCTTGCCCCAATTAGGCTGTTTAAAAAAAAAAAAAAACTTTTTTCGCTGCAGTTACCTTTAAAGACCCCAGGCTAACGTTGATATCGCTTTTTTAGCTAAATTATCATCCACGGCTGGGAGACTCGTCGCTTCCGTCGGGAGCAGACCAAAGTTCTGGGCTGTATAAACGCCGCATTGTCTTTTTGCATTCCACACCATGATCGTCGTTCTTTACAGACGTTATGGTAGGAAGCGAACAGGAGATGCAAGTACACTGTGCCAAACCAGCCACCACTCGCCCCCCCCCCAAAAAAAAAAAAAAAAAAAAAATAGCGCGTTTCAGATATCGCCTTTATAGCTCAGAAGGTATCGCCATTTGCTGGAGGTACTAACGGTTATTTATACGTACTGGTTCCCTCGAAGAGCTGCACAACTGTAGTGTGAAGGCAAAGGCACGTTCACACACTTGCGACCTCTCAGAACCGAGTGCCTTGGAACTGGTATCTCCTTTGACCGAGAACACACTGGCGCCATCTGTTGGTGCCAGTGTAAACTTCGCAGTCCGGCGTATTTTCTATTTTCATGTGTCCTTTCTTTCTTGGCTCAGAAAAACTTTTGTCAAAGTTATAAGCAAGGCGCTTCCCCGTGGTGTTACGCACATTTGACCACGGAAATCCTGTCCTTGCTCCTGCGAAATGCAGTTTCAGGGTCACCGCAGCAGATGGCATCAGCGTGCCTGAGTAATGCTTCTCGTCCTAAGAAATTTTAAGAGGTTTCAGCAGGTCTTGTCTCTCTCGGTCGTACTCGGTTGCAAGTATTGTAGAATGGGCCTTAACGCACGGTGCAGCGAGACGCTCCGAACGACGTTACGGCCAGCGCTAGGGCGTGCAGTCGCTTGGATATTACTGCTAAATAGCTTGATGGCGTCACGCCTTGGACGCCACCAAGCGGCAGCGCTCGCAACTGCAGTACCGCCTGCCTGGCAGTGCGGGAACCACAGACCGATCTCCACGAGCGCGGTCTCGCACTGTCCTTCTCGCTGGCCGACTTTGCAGCAGCGAGGGGGTGGAGAGCTCGCACTCACGTCATTACGTTTCAGTACCCCTTCAAGTCCCACCGCAGTTGACGCCACACGGTCCGATGGAGCCAGTCAGAAACGCCAGCACCAAAAGTGCTTCCGTCACGGCTGCTCGTCGGGCGCTTTGTGCGCTATCACCGTCTAAACAAATCACACAGTGAATGCACTTTGTAAAGGCAATAGCAATTCTTTTCGCGAAGTTACGGTCCTCAAAGGAGCTGGTGCAACGATATTCAGTTGGAGATGCTTTTCGCCTGCCACGAGCTTTACTGGCCCTATGACTCAAGGATGCTCGCTCGCAGCGCCACTGGCCAAGAAACTCCTTTGTTGCGGTGTAATTTCAAGGACAAAAGCGATCATTTTCATTCAATCTCTCTTTGCAAAATTTGATGACGTAACGTGGGGATCGCAGTACATCCAGTGACGATATTTGAATGCGGTTCATAGATTGGACCCGAGCATTGCGTGGGCACTCGATTTGGGCTCGTGATAATTACTAGCTCGAGAAGCATTCGGGTAGTGGCCCGTGTCCAATCGCTGCAACGACGACAGTAGCCAGACCATAACAATGTCTGGAACTCAGCGCGTGTCCAATGCGCTTTGCCAGCCCCAGCGCGTGGCTATGATCAACATTGGCGGCATATAATCGGCTCCAGGTCACGTGGCCGCTTGTTCTGGCTGCGAGTTGAGGAGTGAACGCTGCTCGTTTTTCTTTAATATTTTTCTGGGACTTCTATTGCGTGGGGTGAAAAACGAACGCGTCGTTTCATAGGTCATTAACGTCAGGGATCCGTTCTAAGCGGTATTTGCGCAAAAGTACAAAAATTGCTCGCTCCTTTAAGCGCCGCCATCATGCCGCTAACCCAGATTGCAGCGATCGTCTGATAGTCGAGCATTGCTGAGGCATACCCACGGCCCCAGCAATGCTGGACTATCAGACGATCTGCCCACACCAACAGCAACATGGCGGCGCCCAGAGGCCGGACTTGCAAACGTCTTATGGACGTTTGCAATGCCTCTGGGCGCCACCGTTTTGCTGATGGTGTAGGTAGATCGTCTGATAGTCGAGCATTGCAGAGGCATACCCACGGCCCCAGCAATGCTGGACTATCAGACGATCTGCCCACACCAACAGCAAGATGGCGGCGCCAGAAGCCGCTGCTGCTGGAAGTGTTCTGGTCGTCTTCACACCGTCCCGCAAGAGAAAGGGAGAGTACTGGAGAGCAACGCCTGATCACCTGTGCGCCACACGGGCAACTCGAATGCCATTTAGAACGATTGACATTTGAGCGGACGACCAATCAGCGCGCGACACTCCGGGCGTGGCGCATTCCACGCGCGACAGATCGCGAGCTGATTCGCCGATCACACAAACGTCATTCGTTGTAAATTGCATTCCAGTTGCCCGTGTGGCGCGGGTATAAGGCCTCGTTCACATTCAGCACCTCTTGCGACCCTGTTCCGGACACACTGGCGCCATATATTGGGTAACAGTGTAACTCGGCGGTCCGGCATATTCTTTATTTTCTCTCGCGCATTATCCTCTTTTTTGGCTGGAAAAACTGTGAAACGTTATAAACGAGTTTTCTCATAGGATTACGATTCGACCTCGAGCCGCAAAAGCCGTCGCTTTTGTGAAATGCAGTTCGACGATCACCGCATAGATGGCGCCATCTATGCGGTGATCGTGGAACTGCATTTCACCAAGAGCGACGGTTTTGCGGCGTTTCCGAGGTCGAATGTGCGTAATACCTATGAGAAAGGCTCGTTTATAACGTTTCCAAAAGTTTTTCGAGCCAAGAAAGAAAGGATAATGCGCGAGAGAAATAAAAAAATATGCCGGACCGCCGAGTTTACACTGCTACCCAATAGATGGCGCCAGTGTGTCCCAGGTTTAAGAGGTCGCAAGGAACCCAGGTTTAAGAGGTCGCAAGAGTGTGAACGTGCCTTAAGGCTCAGCGCGATCGTCATGAAAATTGGACGCCTGAAAAAGAGCGAACAACGTTTAGCTAGGGAAAGAGAAGCAAGGGGGGGGGGGTGTTCTACTGCGGCCAAGAGCTGAACGAGGGAACGAGGTTTGTCTTAATTTAATCGGCGGAATACGGCTTTCATGAAAGAGACGTCGAGACACGATAGCATTTCGACGTTTCTTTATGATGTCGACGTCTCGACACTTGTTAGTATGCAGCAAAGCACCGCAGAAACTGCCTTTTATTTCTGTGCGTGATTGGTTTAGCTGGTAATAGCAAACCCACAAAAGCAACAACTCAAGCGACGATGCATCTTTGGCGCTGCCTGCGGTCTGAATAAAGTGAAACGGAGTATAGATAGAAAACTTTATGAAGCTCTTCTTTGTATAGTGCAAAGTAGCGCAGGTACAACTTGGTGCTTCGCGCAAAAGAAAAAGAGTGAGAGAAAGAAAGAAAGACGTTTACAATCCCCTGTAACGCCGAATTAGAGCGCAGCTCTTGAGGAGGAAGAAGGAAGGGTACTGAGGGAGAATATGCATCTCCTCCTCATCCGTACTCTCCCCTTCCGCCTCTCCTGCTCGCCTTCCCCATTAAAGGCCTCGTTCACACATGCATGGGCGAGCGCTACAAGCGTAGCGCTAACCTCGGCGCCAAGCGCGCGCTGACGGCAGCGTCTGCCACCAGCTTTGTATCTCACCGTCAAAACTGTTACCTTCATGGCAGACGATAAGTAGCTGGACGGCACGTGAGGAGCGCTACATCAGCGCTTCGCTGCACGTGAGAACTCGGCCCTAAGTGGGAAAATTTTCCGCTGAAATTGGCGGAGATTTCTTTCCTGCTAAATATAGCGGGATAATTTTCCGCTAAATTTAGCGGGGAAATTTTCCCGCTAAACTTAGGGGAAATTTTTTTTCCGCTAAATTTAACGGGGAAATTTTTCTGTTAGTTTTGGCGGGAAAATTGTTTCCGCTAAATATAGCGGAAAATTTTCCCCGCTAAATATAGGGGGAAAGTTTTCCGCGTAATTTAGCGGGGAAATCTTTCCGCCAAGTGCACCAGAGAATTTTTTTTGCCTAAATTTAGCGGGGAATTTTTTCAACGAAATTTAGCGGGGAAATTTTCCCGCTTAACTTAGCGGGGAAATTTTCCCGCCAAATTTAGCGGGAAAGTTTTCCGCTAAATTTAGCGGTAGAAATTTTCCGCTATATATGGCGGGGAAAATTTTCCGCCAAATTTAACGGAGATTTTTTTAGCTAAATTTAGCGAGGACATTTTTTCACTAAATATAGCGGGGAATTTCTTTTAGCTAAATTTAGCGGAGGAATTTTTTCCGCTAAATTTAGCAGGGAAAATTTTACGATAAATTTAGCTGGGAACTTTTTCTGCTAAATTTAGCGGGGAAATTTACCCACAATGTACCGGGCTGTTACGCTGACGGCGACGCCGACGCCGCCTGCCGGAAATGGGCGCCTAAGAGCTGCGCTCTAAAACAAAATTTTGATGCACCGAGTCCACTAGTATCGCTCGACCAACAGCGAGCTTCGCTCCTCCGTTCGTGATTGAAACACACTTTTCAGATGCCGGGATGTTGCAGGGCTGAGACGACGCACTATTTTCTCAAAAGCGGAGGGATTCTTGGCAAGCGCTGTACGCCCATTGGCAGAGCATGCACTGCATTCTTAACTATAATCACTGCCAATAAATTTTTTGCAAACATGAGAACTGCAGAAAAGGATGCTCTTTTTGAAGTTGCTAGGGACTATATTTTAAATGAGATGATATAAAAGACGAAATACCCAACATTTAAGTGACATTCGCACCTGGTGCCCTTTCTCTGAAGTTCTGAGCAAAACACTGTAAAAATGTATCTAAGTCTAATGCCTGCACAAGTTGTATATAATCCCCGGAAGAAGTTTAAACGGCAAGACCCCAATATCATATTGTTTTTTACTGAGAAACTCTCGAGGGTATATGTTTTATTCCCAGTCCTAAAATATTTGTTTGTGTCAAATCCAACCATGCAACTTTTGCAAAATTTTAAAATTATTCTCATCATAGTGAAACACATCATATTTTCGAAAATTATATTATCTGGACACCCTATAGCACATACCACAATTAAAAGCCTACAATTTCCATAAATGCATTAATTTTTCTAACGAGTATTTGGAGCGTCGAACCATAGCCTCCTCTGTACTCACAAAGCCTGGCAGTTCGACGACGGAGCCATAGAGTGCCCGGTCGCAGATTTGGAGCGCGAGGATCTGGTAGCTGACAGAGCATCAAAGAGCCATTTCTCGGGAACCTGGACGTCAGCGCACAGCTTTCGCAGCGGCGAGGACCCGACACACACTTGTTCGCTCGGGAGAAGCGTGTTTCGGCGTCTCGCCGCAGCGGGGCGCCCGTCACGTGGCTCTCCTCTCATCCGTTGTTTGCCGCTCCACCCCTTTCCATTTTGGCTGCCGCTTCTCGTGGCGATGTGCCAGGCCTTTGGCAGTATATAGGAGGCTGATGGTCAAACGCGTGCGAATGCGAAAGCCAAACGCCGAAACCGGCGTTCCGCGTAATAACGCATTGTACGAGTAGCAATGTAGACAAACGCTGCTCGCTTTAGGTCTACCAACTAATCCTTCCAACCAGAGATCGGCGTTCTGAGGCCCCTCGACCTCTCGTCTCATCCTATCTTTCTCTTTCTCGGTGCATAGGGTTAATGGTATAAGCGTTTAACATTGTTCGCATTTAGACACCATGTGTGGCCTACGAAGGAGGCTAGAACTTGGATGTCCCGCAATGTTTTTCACGGGTGGCTGAAACCTGATGATAAAAACAAAAACTGGCTCGAGATATCGCATCGTCACGAGGACACAGCCTCAAGCGCGACGTGAAAAAATACACTAAAAAGGGGCGGTGCAACGATTTTTGTATTTTCACGAAATGCACCATAGAATTAATCCTTGACATTCTTAACACACCAAACACGACATTAATTCCCTTTTTTTTATTAATTCACATAATCGCAGTCGCCAAAAAAAATCGAGAAAGAAAAGAACAAACACGAACAAGGTAGATTTTCTTAAGAAGCCATGAAACGATTTTTTTTGTTTTACTTTGCTAAATACTACATAGAGGTAATAACTCAGTAAACTTGCCTTAGTCTTTCTTCTAGGCCATGGCAGTCGACCGAAACAATTCGAGAAATATGAGCATCGTTCATCCCCTAAAACTCGGAGCCAGAACAAGCACCCACGTGGCCTGGTGCCCATCCTATGCCGCCAACGTCAATCATAGCCACACGCTGGGTTTGGCAAAGTAGAAAACGCATGCTGGGTTCCAGGCTTTGTTAAGGCCGGTTCAGACACTTGTGTTTGAGAGCGTTTGACTTCGTTGCGTCGAAAACCGAAAGCGCGTCACCGGCACATCTGTGCTTCGTATGAAGCGTGGAATCCAATTCAAGGAATCATCTTTGCACGCGATATAAGCAGCAGGGATGTCCTGGTTTCTCGCAGCCTGCAACGCAGTTAAATGCAGTCAGACGCAACTGTCTGAACCAGGCTTTAGAGTTCGGCAATAGACCATTTGCTGTCTTACCCAAGCATCAAGGAGAATGCAGGGATTGGTGTTCCACGCGCCACACGCGCACGCCTTTCCTGTATAAAAAGATTCGAAGTAAATAACCAAAAGAAAGCATTGACGAACGCGCGTGCAAGATGCCATTTGTTTTAGGTTTTTGCTTTGGAAAAGTTACCACTCCTGAGGCCAGCACGTGCGGCGCGTGGAACACCAATCCCTGCATTCTCCTTGATGCTTGGGTAAGACAAAGTCGGTGGGTCTCATTCCCATCCCCGCTGTGGTTGGACAGGTAGCAGACATGTACGAGTTACTAAAAAAAGTAATTGTTAAGTAGTGAGTATTAGACTCCAAGAAGTAATTTGAGTATAGTAGAAATTACTCAAATGGAAAGTAATTGAGTAAATTACTAATTACCGTAAAAAGTAGGGAATTGCTTTTGAAGTTACGTTTATATTTTTATGATAACAAGGAAGTACATAGGTTTTGATCCGTTAGCGAAATTCTGCTAGACGAATATAGAGCGGCTTGTGTTTTTCTCAGAAATGCTTTAATAGCTGGTTCTGCTTCTGCATGCCTAAATGTTTTGTATTTATTTTTTATTTTTCCTCAATGATGTACTGTGGTTGTAACATTTCTCCTTTGAGGTTTAGCGCTGCCTGAGCTTGATTTTGAAGACAGTGTTTGCTTGTTTACAGTGTTACGTAAAGTACGTCTAAAAACTATCTTGGAAGTACAAAGGAAATGAGAGGTTATGTACTTAAAGTAAAGTAGTAAGTAGAGCACTGCACGGGCCCGGGCCAGTCCTAAGGCCCGAGCCCGGGCCAGCCTGGCCCGGCCCGGCCCGCGGGTCGGGCTCGGGCCGGGTTGCACGCATTTTCCCGGCCCGGGCCGGGCTCGGCTTTGAACAAAACATTTTCGGGCCGTGGCTGGGCAGTTGTGTGCGGCAAATTCTCAATTGTTGATAACAAAAACTGTGCTCACTGATCGTTTAGGGTTCAATAAAACAAAACAAGCTAAATGCAAAATCACTACGACGCCGTTAAACAAACAAAAAAAGACGCTTTGCACTTGGAAAGTTTTTACGTGGGACCAAAAATCAGCCGCCATTGCTCCGTATCATGCTCCTGTGGTCGTATCATCTGCAGTATACATTCGGCACAATGGAATTTGTTCTTCTCGGCAATCCTTGTCGAGAATATATGGGCACAAAAGCATGGTACGCGTAGCAATGGAAGCTGGTATGGTGCCATATGACATCACGTGCAAGGTATGTATATAGCTGGTACGTACATTCCGTACCACGTATATAGCCATTGTACGGAGCAATGGAAGCTGGTATGGTGCCATATGACGTCACGTGCAAGGTATGTATATAAGATACGTGGTACGTATATTACCCGTACCACGTATATAATATACGTGGTACGGAGCAATGGAAGCTGGTATGGTGCCATATGACGTCACGTGCAAGGTATGTTGTAGGGGCCCCGTGCTAGACACTTCGTTGTTTTCTTTTAATTTTCTTTTCTTTTAGCTCGCAGCACCATCGCCATGCACAAACGCTGGTGTGGTCGCGAGCGCGCGTGATTAAAAGACATTCCATCCGAGACATCGGAGTCGCCTGACGTTTTTTCCGACAAACTGGTGACCCGGAATCTTGAACAGCGTCACTTTCACACCTCGGACGCCGGATCCAAGGTAAACATGGATCAAGGCAACGCTTCTTCCGACGGTGATGTGACAGCAACCTCTGGTGACTCCGCTCTCGCTGCGATCGAGGTTCGTCTACCAACGTTCTGGCCTAAGAACCCGCAGGTCTGGTTTACCCAGGTCGAGGCCCGTTTCCACCTGAGAAGGATCACAACGCAAATGGCGCGCTACTACCACGTCGTCGCCTCTTTACCAGCGGAGGTGGCAGACCAGCTCGACGACGTGTTGGCCCTACCGCCACGAGAAGATGCCTACGACCATCTGAAGACAATACTTCTCGCCAGGACAATGACATCAGAGAGCTCCCGCATTCAACAGCTCCTCACCGCCGAAGAACTGGGCGATCGTCGCCCAACGCAACTTCTACACAGGATGAAGCAGCTGTTGGGACCGCAAGCTTCAGAAGCACAAGGTTCCATACTGCGGGAGCTGTTCCTCCAGAAGCTTCCTCAAGGCATGCGCATGATCCTGGCCGCTGCGGACGACATGCCCCTAGACCGCCTGGCAGTGCTTGCCGACCGCACCGCGGAATATTCCTCGCAGACCGTGAGTGCTATCGCAACACCGCAGCCAACAGCCTGGGAAACACGGGCTTTGAACATAGAAACCCAACTGGAGCAGCTCACGAACGCCATTGCTGCCATGGGTCAATCCCAAACAACTCTAGCGCGACAATCGCGGTCCCCGCTACGCACTCCCTCCCGTTACAGGTCTGCGTCCCCACGAGATTCGCGTTCTGACCAGCACTGCTGGTACCATCGCCGCTTCGGTGAGCGAGCCACACGGTGCACGAGACCTTGCTCGTGGTCGGGAAACGCCGAGGCCCAGCACTAGCAGCGGCGGGTGACCAAGGCCACACAACAAGCCGCTTGTTCTTTGTCGTCGACCGAATCGCAGGGCACCGTTTCCTTGTTGACACTGGAGCTGAAGTTAGCATCTTACCAGCGTCACGCAACGACCGCCTCCAGCAGCAGGCGCCTTCACCTCCCCTGCGTGCCGTCAACAGCTCTGCGATCAAGACGTACGGGCAACGATCCCTCACCATCGAAATCGGACTGCGTCGAACATTTCGATGGGTTTTCATCGTAGCCGACTTGCGACAACCAATATTAGGAGCAGACTTCCTCTCACATTTTGGTTTGAGTGTGAACCTTCAAGCCCGGCGACTCACGGATTCGACGACATCATTGTCAGTGCAAGGCATCCTTTCGAACTTCACGGTGACTTCGCTGCAACCACTTCCAGCCACATCGTGCTATGAAGCCATCCTCACTGAATACCCCACACTCACAAGACCCAACAACCTTGAACTCCCTGCCAAGCACGGAGTCACGCACCACATCATAACAACCGGCCCACCCGTCTCCGCACGCCCTCGTCGGCTTGCCGGCGAGCGTCTTGCCATCGCACGTCGTGAGTTTGACCATATGTTGCAGCTGGGCATCGTACGACCCTCAGCGAGCAATTGGGCATCACCTCTGCACATGGTCCCTAAAAAGACCCCAACGACTGGCGACCGTGCGGAGACTATAGAGCGCTGAACGCCTGCACAGTTCCCGATCGCTACCCCCTGCCGCATATCCAGAGCTTCTCAGAAAATCTAACAGGTACATCCATCTACAGCAAAATCGACTTGGTAAAAGCGTATCACCAAATTCCTGTGGAACCGGCAGACATAGTAAAAACGGCCATCACTACACCGTTCGGACTGTTTGAGTACGTCCGTATGCCCTTCGGTTTGCGAAACGCTGCTCAGACGTTCCAGCGATTTATTGACGAGGTCACGCGAGGTCTGTCTTTTGTTTTCGCTTACTTGGACGACCTGCTTGTAGCTAGTGCCACACCAGACGAGCACGAGCAACACCTCAGAGTTTTATTCGACCGGCTACAGGAATTCGGCCTTGTCCTTAACCCTACTAAGTGCGTCTTCGGAGTGGATAGTTTAGAATTCCTTGGCCATCGCATCACCCAGCTAGGAATCCAGCCGCTGGAAGACAAGGTAAAGGTGATTCGCGAGTTCCCGCGACCAACGTCCCTGCGCAAGCTCCGAGAATTCCTGGGTCTGGTGAATTTCCATCGCAGATTCATACCACAGTGCGCGAAAATTCTTAAACCAATGACAGACCTTCTGAAGACAAAGAAAGGACCGTCATCGGAAGTGCCATGGAGCGAAGAGGTTGCGTCAGCCTTTTCCACAGTGAAAGAGGCCTTAGCCAACGCAACACTTCTTGTCCACCCACTTCCTGATGCACCCACTCGACTCCTCACCGACGCCTCCGACACAGCTGTAGGAGCTGTCCTGCAACAGCAGTTAGACGGAGCCTGGAAACCGCTTGGTTTTTATTCACAAAAACTGAAGCCTGCGGAAACGCGCTATAGCACCTTTGGGCGTGAGTTGCTTGCAATTTATTTGGCTGTCAAACATTTCCGCTACTTCCTAGAAGGACGACCGTTTCATGTACTCACAGATCACAAGCCTCTGACATACGCCTTTCGGGGCAACCACACCACCTACTCGGCGCGTGAGATAAGACATCTTGCCTTCATCTCCGAGTTTACCGCCGACCTTCGACATGTCAAAGGCCACGACAACAGCGCAGCCGATGCGCTTTCTCGCATTGTTGCCTTCTCTTCTACTTCTGCCTCTGTGGACCTCCAGACCCTAGCTGCAGCACAACAGGTAGATTCAGAGTTACAAGTTCTGCGAAATGCAACGACGTCGCTTGTACTCAAGGACATACCTCTTCCGAACTCGTCAACCACCATCACATGTGACATATCTACGGGAACAGCACGACCTTTCGTTCCGTTGGCCCTGAGACGCCAGGTTTTTGACCGACTGCACACCATCAGCCATCCAGGTATCCGAAATACACAACGACTGATCACAGCACGCTATGTGTGGCCAAAAATGAACGCCGATGTGCGCAGTTGGGCAAAGACGTGTCTACAGTGCCAGAGCTCTAAAGTGAACAAGCATACCATAACACCCTTCAAACCGTTCCCAGCTCCAGATGCACGATTTGACCACGTGCACATCGACATCGTAGGCCCTCTCCCATCATCTCGAGGATTCACATACATTTTAACAGCTGTTGATCGGTACACTAGGTGGCCCGAAGCAGTTCCACTGGCCGACATCTCTGCTGAGACCGTCGCAAGAACATTTGTAGGGACGTGGGTTTCTCGTTTCGGTTGCCCATCAACAGTAACGACAGACAGGGGACGCCAGTTCCAGAGCACCTTGTTTGCTGCCCTAACTGACCTGCTCGGGGCCCGCCACATCCACACCGCCGCATACCACCCGTCGGCTAATGGCATGGTGGAACGCTTACACCGGCAGCTCAAAGCGGCTATCACGGCACGAGACGGACGCCTCCACTGGGTAGACCATTTGCCACTTGTCCTGCTCGGTATCCGGTCCACATACAAACAAGACCTGAACTGCACCTCCGCAGAGTTGGTGTATGGTGCACCACTTCGTTTACCCGGAGAATTCTTCGAAGCACCCAAGACTTCTGCATCACTCCCATCTCAGACATACTTGGAAAACTTGAGGGAGATCTTCCAACGGCTACAACCAACACCGCCTCGCCTGCCAAGCTCCCGGAGAGTTTTTGTAAGCCAAGAGCTAACAACATGCACGCACGTTTTCCTGCGAAAGGAGGGCCTCAAGAGGAGTTTGACACCGCCTTACGACGGGCCATTCAAGGTTATTGACCGTACGGCGAAAACGATGACCATCGATTTGCACGGTCGAACAGAGATCGTTGCCATGGACCGCATAAAGCCAGCCTTCCTGGATGATAATCCTGTACCTCCGACTCCGATCATACAGCAAGCAAACTCCTACGCGCCTACAAATTCGCCACCCGTCACTAAGCGTGTCTCATGGAACATCTGACTCTGCCCCATGAGCGACACACTTTGCTCCATGTTGCTAGGGGGAGCCCTGTAGGGGCCCCGTGCTAGACACTTCGTTGTTTTCTTTTAATTTTCTTTTCTTTTAGCTCGCAGCACCATCGCCATGCACAAACGCTGGTGTGGTCGCGAGCGCGCGTGATTAAAAAGACATTCCATCCGAGACATCGGAGTCGCCTGACGTTTTTTCCGACATATGTATATAATATACGTGGTGCGTATAATGCCACGTACCACGTATATATTATACGTGGTACGGAGGCAATGGGAAGCTGGTAATGGTGCCTTATGACGTCACGTGCAAGGTATGTATATAATATACGTGAGTACGTATATTACCCGTACCACGTATATAATACGCGTGGTGGCTGTGAGCATAATGGAGGCTGTCATGTGGTTTATGACGTCACGTGCAAGGTATGTATATAATATACGTGTGCGTATGTGCCATGCGTATATAATACCATTGTTACGGAACGGTAAACTGGTATGGTATATATGATAAATTTTGGGTATGTACGCTTACAATAATTACTATATACTATATACCATATCCTAAATATACATGGTACCAGACAAGGAAGCTGGTATGGTGCCATATGACGTCGTGCAGGTATGTATATATACGTGGTACGTATATTACCCGTACCACGTATATAATATACGTGGTACAGATTTAATGGAAGCTGGTATGGTACAGGTGGCGTGAAGCTGGTATGGTGCCATATGACGCGTCACGTGCAAGGTATGCATGACACCGCACGTGGTACGTATATTACCCGTACCACGTATATAATATACGTGGTGCGGAGCAACGGAAACTGGTACGGTGCCATGGAAGAGATACGTGCACAGAGTATGTATATAATATACGTGGATACGCATTATGTTACCCGTACCACGTATATAATATGCGATGAGTACGGAGCAATGGGTAGCGTTTGCTATGGTGTCCTTATGAGCGTCACGTGCAAGGTATGTATATAATGTACGTGGTACGTATATTACCCGTACCGCATATATAATATACGTGGTTAACGGAGCAAGGGGAGAAGCTGGTACGGTGCCATATGACGTCACGTGCAGGCATGTATATAATATACGTGGTACGTATATTACCTGCCGCATATATAATATACGTGGTACAGGCAAGAGTGAACGCGAAAGATTGCCATATGACGTCACGTGCAGATGACCTTGTGGGAGGCGGGGTTTATGCCGCACGTCAGGAGACTTCCCTGGCTCGTGACGACCATTCGAAGTGAGAGAACCCAGAGTCCAGTGAGTGGGAGAGATTGGTAACGTAACGGTGGAACAATTACATGGGTGCGATACAGTCATCGTCCGGAAGACTCACAAACCTTCACCTCGCGCTCCGCCTTATAAAGGGTCCGTTTTCTCCTGCTCCCCGCCAGGGCAGCAAGGTACGCAGCAACAGCGCCACCGTCAAGTGCGTCGTAACCGCGTCCGCCGCGTCGTAGCGAAGTACGTCGTAGCCATGAACAGCGCCGCAGGTACATGCCTCTACCGGCAACAGCCGCGCTGAGCACACACGCACACGTCCCCGTTGACGTCACACCCGGACTCCGTCGGGGAACCTGTCTTCTCGCACTGATTAGTGCCGAGCTCGCTCCGCCATTCCAGGAGCGCACCAAACGCGCACACGCACACGTCGCGGTTGGCGTCACGGGCGCGTCGAGACCTGTCTCCACAGGCAGGCGCAGACACGTAGGCGCCGCCGGATCCCGTACTCCTCGAGACTCGTTCAGCGTAGGCCCCGATCGCCAGGCGACGTTCCCGGACAGATCGCTGACTCGTTTCCGCCGCGTTGAAGAGCTCGGAAGAAGGTCGCCGAAGGTTCCGCGACTAAACAGCCCCCTCCGGGGCCGGGGAAGCCTCGAAAAGGCCAGGTGGTACGATCGCTGGCTGGCGGGCTGGAGGTGGAAAGAAAGCCAGAGTAGTGCCTTGCAACCGGCACCGAACAGCACTCCCAAACCTCTGACAACCGGGCATTGGCGGAAACGTCCCACACAGCACCACTGCCACACAGCAGCCAAACGCTCGGGGTTCGCCAGTGACGCCAGGCGGACTGCTGGTTACTGACAGTTGCAAAAATCTACACATTTGGCCCAAACCTTAGATGACAGTGCCGGGTATCGAAAAAGACCCGCTGTCGCTCAAAAACACAACTCATTTTTCGAAGGTCACTATGAACAAAATACCAAAAAAGACAAAACTTTTTGCAATTTTGTGAGGTCTTCGGTGGGGTTTTTAACAGAAGTGCCCCTACTGATCCTCATTCCCGTGGACGACGGAGCCTCTGAGATCACCCCCTCCCGCTTTTGGTGATGCGAGAAAATCTGCTCAGCCCGTCGGCGTTGCCGTCCAATTTGCCTTTTCCTTTTTTCTTGCTTGCACAGTCGCAGTGATCGATTTTCACGATGATTTCTGAGAGCGATGAAAATGCGGTCACTTATAGCCTGATAAAACAATCCGCCTTTTTCATGCCCCGTCACATTGGTCTAGCAATCTCCTAAGAGCTGTACCCGCGAAACCACGAGCGCACTAGGGTCGCTCTTCTGCTCGACTGTCAAAGACACTCCGTCTGCTCGAGCAACGGACCAAAGTCCGTGACGCCGGAGCTGACGAGATCTTTCACTGATCCCGTCTTCCTCCGCCTTTTCGCCGGCTCGTTGGGACGGCGTACACTCTAGTGCTACGAGGTGAGGCTGTTCTACAACTGGTCCTCTCATCCGTTTCTCTGCCTCGAGGCTCGATGAGTACCTGCTCCCCGTCGGCTGCCTCTGGCTCTGGATCATCGTCAACCTAGGGGCGAGCTGACGCGCGTTGGACCTCGTACTCGGTTGAACTAGTCCTCTCTCCCGTTGTGACCCCTCTCGCGCAGCGGAGAATCCTGACCGGTTAGAAAACAAATAAGGATACTCCAACGGGACTGTTTGCGAGACAGCCGCCTCTGTCACTAGCTCTCCAGACGGGCCGGTTATCCTTACCGATCGCCATGAGGCAGACAGACACTGTGCTTGTCACGAGCAGCTGCTTGATCCAAACTACCTTTCCAGTAAAATCGGATGTCGTTACATACGACGGATGAACAACGTCCATCGTCGCTGCACTGTCAGAAGCACCCTGCGCGGCTTTCCGTTTACCTGGAGCTCGTGAAGATAGGGACGAAGGAGCTCAGGTCCTCGTCACTACCGGTCACGGTCGAGAACACAACCCGCGGTTTCTTACATCTGGCCGCTGTGTGTCCCGGCTCCTGACAGTTGTAGCACGGGAACAGCTTCTAGCCTCGAACTGCCCTGTTTGGCTTTTCCGCGCCTCGTCTCCGTTCGAGTGTTCTGCGCTCTTTTCTGGGACCTTTTGTCCTGCTTCGGGCTTCTCGGGCCCGTTTTCTCGCGAGCCGTTTCCCTGTCGGAAGGTCTTGCGCTGATCGCTCCGGCCGGGTTCGCTTTCCTCTCCGCTCAGCTTTCTACGCGTTGCGTACTCCTCGGCTAGCTCAGCGGCCCTTTCGACAGAGTCGACTCCTACCCTGTCCTGCACCCAGAGCTTGACTGACTGCGGAATGCTACGAAAGAACTGTTCGAGGCACGCACACTCGACTACTCTTGTCTCGGCTTCGTTACACTTCCTCGCTCTTCAACCATTCTATCAAATTGGTTTAAGCCCGTAAGCTGAATTCAGAGTAGCCTCGCTGCTCTTTTTGGATGCGTTTCTAAAGCCGTTTGACGGAACGCCTCGGCAGAAAAGGCGGTACCGTTTCAAAAGGCTGGACTTCACCTTGTCGTAGTCGTCCGCGTCTCCAGCACTAAGGCGCGCGACAACCTCTGCAGCCTCACAAGGGCAGCAAAGTCAAAAGCCGTTGCGGCCACGTTTCTGGGCGAAGCTCAACTTCTCACATGTCCTCTCAAAGTTCACTAAGAACAGGCCCACGTCTTCCCCCAACTTAAACGGCTGCATGAGCTTCTTCATTTGATACGACTCGGTCTCACTTGCTCGCACCGGAGTCCCAACTCTACTGTTCTGTGAGTTTAATCGCTGTTGTTCCATCTCTAACTCTAACCTTTTAGCGCTGCTCGTTCCTCTCTCGCTGCAGTCTGCTCGCCGTTCCCGTTCCTCTCTGCGCGCAGCCTGCTGCTCTCGTTCCTCTCTCGCCGCAGTCTGCTCTCGTTCTACTCTCGCCGCTGCAGCCTGCTCTCGTTCTCGTTCTCGTTCCTCTCTGCTCTGCTAGTCTCGCTCTCGTTCCTCTCTCGCTGCAGCCTGCTCTCGCTCTCGTTCCTCTCTGCTGCTGCCTGCTCCTAGCTCTCTCGTCTCTCGTTCCTCTCTCTCTGCAGCCTCGACTCTTGGCACGTTCTGAGCAGTTCCCGCAGTTGTAGTTTCCTCTGCTTCTGCGCTCTCTGAAATCCCTTTACTGATCTCAGATTTCTTCATCTTTGCTCCACCTCACACCCAATTCTTCACATAAACAGAATAAATCTGTTCTCAGTAACCTCATTAGATCCATGATCGCTGCTCTTTGGCCGGCTTTGTTCTAGACAGCTGTCGCGAGGTTGTACTGCAACCTAGCGCACGGGTCAAACACTAAATTCCCAGCAGTTCAAAATTAATTACCCATAATCTGAAGCACTGGCGAATCTCAAAGCAAAGTCCAAACGCTCACCCGCAGATGTAGCACGATGTCGCATGGTCCGATCCCAACCGCTGCCAACCAGTTGTTAGAGCGGGGTTTGTGCCGCACGTCCAGGGAGCTTCCTGGCTCGTGACGACGACCATTCCCCGAAGTGAAGAACCAGGGGTCCAGTGGAGGTGGAGAGTTGGTAACGTAACGAACGGTTTAATTACATGGTTGCGATACAGTCGTCAAATCCGAGAGAACTCCAGAGCAGCCTCGCGCTCCGCCTTATATAGGGTCCGTTTTCTCCCTCACTCCCCGCCAGGGCAGCAGGTGCGCAGCAGCAACCCGCCGTCAAGTGCGTCGTAGCAAAGTCCGCCGCGTCGTAGCCAGAAGTGCGTCGTAGCCATGGTCCTCCGCAATTGGGTCATGCCTCTCTCCCTTTCCTGAGCGCGCCAAGCCCCGCGCACGCACACGTCCCGTTGACGTCACGGACTCGTCGAGACCTGTCTCCGCAGTTAGGCCCGGCCTCTCTCCCCTTCCGGAGCGCACCAAGCCGCACGCACGCACACACGTCCGTTGACGTCACGGGCGCGTCGAGACCTGTCTCCGCAGGCGCAGACACGTAGGCGCCGGGTCCGTGCTCCTCGAGACTCGTTTCGCGTAGGCCCCGTCCAGCAGGCGACGTTCCCGGACAGATCATGACTCGTTTCCGCCGCGTTGGAAACTCGGAAGAAGGTCGCCGAAGGTTCCATTCTTAGCGCAGTATGTATATAATATACGTGGATACGCATTATACTACCGCGTACCACGCCTGCAATATACGTGAGTACGGAGCAATGGGAAGCTGGTATGGTGCCATATGAGCGTCACGTGCAAGGTATGTACCGTAATATACGTGGTACGTATATTACCCGTACCGCATGTGCAATATACGTGGTACGGAGCAAGGGGAGAAGCTGGTATGGTGCCATATGACGTCACGTGCAGGACAAAACGACATATAATATACGTGGTACGTATATTACCCGTACCACGTATATATAACACCTGCATTGGTACGGAACAATGGAAACTGGTATGGTGCCATATGACGTCACGTGCAAGGTATGTATATAATACGTACGTGGTACGTATATTACCCGTACCACGTATATAATATACGTGGTACGGAGCAATGGAAACTGGTATGGTGCCATATGACGTCACGTGCAAGGTATGTATATAAGCATACGTGGTACGTATATTACCCGTACCACGTATATAATATACGTGGTACGGAGCAATGGAAAGCTGGTATGGTGCCATATGACGTCACGTGCAAGGTATGTATATAATATACGTGGTACGTATATTACCCGCTACCACGTACTATAACATACGTGGTGCGGAACTAATGGAAAGCCTGGTATGGTGCCATATGACGTCACGTGCAAGGTATGTATATAATATACGTGGTACGTATATTACCCGTACCACGTATATAATATACGTGGTACGGAGCAATGAAGCTGGTACGGTGCCATATGACGTCACGTGCAAGGTATGTATATATATACGTGGTACGTATATTGCCGTACTGCGTATATAATATACGTGGTACGGAGCAATAGGAAGCTGGTATGGTGCCATATGACGTCACGTGCAAGGTATGTATATAATTCCCACCAGCATGGCAGGGAATGTGCGGTCAAGAAAACGAGGGCGCTCCAGTCGCAGTGTACAACACAAGTGTCTTTTCCTCTGCTTTTCAAATTAAAAAAAACAACAACAACAACAACAACAAAAACGTGAGCTTGACTTCGCACATTTTGCGCAGGAGGGCCGCTACTATGCCACAAAAGATAAGCCAACTACCATAGATAATTTATGCTTATGCAGCCTTTTACCATTTGAAGATGCACTAGCCTGGTTGTGGTGCTGTGCACAAAAAAAAACATGTAGAGAGGAAAGTTCTTCAGTCAGAACGATAGTCGAATGAAAAGTCCAATATCTCTTCTTCAAGAAATGCACACAGGAAATTAAATATTGCCCGCTTTGCTTTTCTTCCACAAAATCACTTATGAGGTACATATTGTCGCCCTCGTCTCAAAAATACAACGTCAAAATCAAGATATGTTACCGCGTCCAGAAAAAACAAAACAGACTCGGACAAGGTTTAAAATAATTTTTTTTAAATCCGATATGCTAGCTTTATGCTTAGACATTTTTTAGGTTAAAGCCTGTTAACGTTTTCGGGCTCATGTATATATTCTGTGAGGTCAGGGCCGCCCGAACAAGGCCTAAATATAAGAAAATTTTCTCGGCTCGGGCCGGACTCAAGCTTATGTATTAAAATTCTGCCTGGCTCGGGCCGGGTCCGGGCGGTGCTTCTTCCGAGCCCGGGTCGGGCCAGGAACCACAGAATTTAAATAAATATTCACGTCGGGCTCGGAGCACTGGCCTGGGCCCCGCCTCTAC